>SJYT01072860.1:0-59996 GCA_006410635.1 Cephalophus harveyi | reverse complement strand
CGTTAAGACTCTGAGCTTCCGATGCAGGGGGCTTGGGCTTAATCCCTGGTGGGGGAACTAAGCTCCTGCCTGCCACTGGGGGTGTGGCCCCAAAAAAGGATAACCAGGTAACTTGGTTTAAAAAAGGTGGGGGGAGGGTCAGTGAAAAATCATTCAGTCATGTCAGACTCTTCAAGACCCCACGAACTGTGGTCCACTAGGCTCCGCTGTCCATGGAATTCTCTAGGCAAGAATACTGGAGTGGGCAGCCATTCCCTTCTCCAGGGGATCTTCCCAACCCAGAGATTAAACCCCAGTCTCCTGCGTTGCAGGCAGACTCTTGACTGTCTGACCCACTTGGGAAGCCCTTCAATACACCTGGCCTGCAGCTGGTGCTGAAGCCCAGGACAGCCGGAGGAGCTCCAGGCTCAGCAGTGCCCAGAGCCTTGCGTGCGGCCCACCGCCTGGCACAGTCAGAGCTTCATGCACGCTGCTGACTGCCAAGCTGCAAACTTCCAGAGCCTCCCTTCCCAGGTATCCTGCCACGTGGAGACACTGCTCAGTGCACCGTGGAATTTGTGGCTGCAGGACTGGGTCGGCAGTGGCCCCTGCTGCTGCTTTTCGGATCTGCACCGTGGTAGTGCTTGGTCCTCGCTTGCCCACTGACGTCACAGGAGCAGGCTATCAGAGGACAGCCCACAGGAGCAGGCTATCAGAGGCACCCCCACCACCTGGCCTTCCAAAGACCCTGGGGCCCATGAGCTGGGTGCCTGAGCAAGGCAGAGAGCAGCTCTGGGCCTTATTTACTTCATCTGTAACCTGGGGTGATGCCTGTTCCTTGCCAGGCAGTTGTGAGGAATAGAGCTAGCTTGGTGCCAGCAGGAGATGGGTGCTCAATAAACCTAATGCAGAGAATTGACTCATGCGAAGAGCTGACTCACTGGAAAAGACTCTGATGCTGGGAGGGATTGGGGACAGGAGGAGAAGGGGACGACCGAGCATGAGATGGTTGGATGGCATCACGGACTCGATGGACGTGAGTCTGAGTGAACTCCGGGAGCTGGTGATGGACAGGGAGGCCTGGCGTGCTGCGATTCATGGGGTCGCAAAGAGTCGGACATGACTGAGAGACTGAACTGGACTGAACATCCACAGAGCGAGTGGCACACCAATGACAGAGGGGGCGTGTTACTCATGTTACAGCACGTCGTACAATCCAAAAGCAATCCCCTTCAAAACATGAAAGTTAAGGTAAATATTGCATCCTGCACTGCAAAACACAATTCAAGTTTGGCGTAAAAACAAGCAAACAAAAAACCCTATAGATTGCTTCCTGTGACGTCACAGACGGCAGGGCCGCCCACGGCTTCTCGGAGTCCCCGTGTTCTTTTAGGGTCCTGGCTCCGAGTCCACGTGATGGCAAAAGTAGCACAAACTCTGCCAAGGCCCAGCACTGCCCAGGCATGCTCATCGTGGACGCCAGGCCCGTCTCCTCTGGACCGGAAGGTACAGGGATGCTGTGGAAAACCGGCCCGAGGACCTGGACGTGCGGATGGAGGCCGCGAGGTGGACTGTGGCCAGTTCACAGCATCGCAGCTGCGCTCCAGACAGCTGGTCCCAGGCACTTTGAGCAGGGAGAATTCAACAGATGCCCTGCAGATGCAGATTCCTGAACGGTGACCAGGCAGGGTCAAGCAGCAGGCCCCCGCGACCGGAAAGCCCTTGTTGATAATTATTTCCCTGGGCTGAGCCCGATGATGGCTCTCTGATTACTAAAATCCTCATGAAGTGGCACTGGTAGAATTCAACAGATGCCCTGCAGATGCAGATTCCTGAACGGTGACCAGGCAGGGTCAAGCAGCAGGCCCCCGCGACCGGAAAGCCCTTGTTGATAATTATTTCCCTGGGCTGAGCCCGATGATGGCTCTCTGATTACTAAAATCCTCATGAAGTGGCACTGGTCTCAGAGAAACTGATGGTTTCCGTAAACCTCGGTGTTAGGGGAAGCACAGTGACTGAGACCGCCCAGCCTGGCCAGGCACCATAGTAACCGACTGCATGAGTTGTTTTACCACAGGAGCTCCTGGTGAGGAACATGGAACTAATAAGCCACCACCAACCGGAAGAGTTCGGGGAAAGGTCAAAAGGAGACACCACGTGTCCAACCACCTCCCAGAATCCTTCTTTCTGGCATCCATCTTGGCTGAACAAGGTGTGCACCACCAGGAAGGACTGAGTCAGAATGATTGGCTAAAGACAACCCGGAAGCTAATCCCGTCACCATAAAACCCAAGACCTCGAGCCACGTGGCAGAGCTGTGCTCCTGGGCTCCCTTACCCTACTGCTCTCCATCCAGGCGCCCTTTCCCAATAAAGTCTCTTGCTTTGTCAGCACCTGTGTCTCCTCGGACAATTCATTTCCGAGTGTTAGACAAAAGCCCAGTTTCGGGCCCTGGAAAGGGTCCCCGTTCCTGCAACATCAGCACCACCCCCAACACATACACACAGCAAATAATCCGCTGATTTATCACTTAATGCTCACTGCCTGCCCAGCAGAAAGACAGAGATACAAACAACACAGAATCCACTCACAGGTCATTTCCCAAGTGCCCTCCATGTGCCAGCCTGATGGCGGAGGTACAGTCCCTGGCTTTTGCTGATTCATCAGCACAAAGTGAGCACCACCCTGTACTGGACCCAAGGGAAGCACATGGAACCCAAGTACATCGATCTAGTCAGTCAGTCATGTAGCCACTCATCAAACCCTGGCCCCTGCATCTCTCCAAACACGTTTTTTTCAAGTAACATATTCTTGGTACAATACACTTTTTTTTTTTTTGCCACCAAAACCATAAAACACAATGCGTATGCTCAGTCATGTCTGACTCTTTGTGACCCCACAGACTGTAGCCCACCAGGCTCCTCTGTCCATTGAACTCCCCAGGCACGAATACTGGAGTGGGTTGCCATTTCCTCCTCCAGGGGAGCTTCCACAATAACAAAGAAATGAAGAAACGTATTACAAGTGAGGATTAGAATCACCAGTGAAAATCTGCCCAGATAGGTGCCTTTACAATTTTATGAAACTGTCTTTAGAAAGTAACCCATGATGCAAGTGAGCTTTTGGGTCAATAATTTACCCTGGTTTTGAGATTCCTTTTTTTTTTTTTTTCCTTTAAATACCCAGCAGTTGAAGTCTATTCTTAACGTTTGAAGACATATTCACCAGAGCAGAAATGATCATCACCGAGAGATCCTGGACTTGGTGGTGAACTAGTCAAATCTGAGGCTTCGGTTGATCCCTCGATTGGGAAGGGATGGCCCCTGTTGTTATTGTTATTATTTATTTATTTATTTACCCTGGTTGTATCAGGTCTTAGTTGCAGCATACAGGACCTTTGGTTGAGGTGTGTTCAGACTCAGTAGTTGCGTTGTGGGCTTAGTTGCCCTGAAGCATGTGTGATCTTAGTTTCCCAGCAAGGAATCAAACCACATCCCGTCCAGTGGGTTCATCTCTGAAATGAATGGTGGCTGCTTGTTTTCCTCAGCTCGATGGTGGAGAAATATCTGATTTGGGTTAACTTTTTTTTTAATCTATTAGCAACCCAAATGTCCATCTACAGATAAATAAGCAAAATGTGGTCTGCTCACATGATGGACTGTTACTCAGCCTTCAGAAGGAAGGAATCCTAACACATGCAGCAAACTGAATGAAGCCTGAAGACGTTATTCTGAGTGAAACAAGCCAGTCATGAAAAAGACAAATTCTGTGTAATTCCACTTACACGAGGTCCCTAGAGTCATCAAATCCACAGAGACATAAAGTGGAGTGGTAGGGGCCAGGGGCAGGAGTGATGTTGTCTAAAGGGTTTAATGCATCTGTTTTGCAAGATGAAAAGTTTTGGAGATTGGTTGCATGATGGTATGAATACACGCAACAACACTGAACTGCGTGTATTCTTAGAAATGGTTAGAATGGTAAATTTTATTTTATTTTTTTTGTCACAATAAAAAATTCTCCTTTGACCCAGCAGTCTAATGTTAAAAATGGAATTCATTTCTGGGAAATTATCTGAGCACAAACAGATGATAACAGCCTAGGATTATAAATGGGAGCCCCCAAATCTGCAATTTGTAATCTTACCAGTGGGGTGGATGCACTGCCCAGGACCCTTTTCCCAACTGGGATTCCAAATTGCTGTTACTTGGGACTTTCTAACACTGTTCAAGTCTGAATATAGGAATTGGCCCAATTAGGGAATGGGTGAATTTAACTCAAATGACCATTATATCTACTACTGCGGGCAGGAATCCCTCAGAAGAAATGGAGTAGCCATCATGGTCAACAAAAGAGTCCGAAATGCAGTACTTGGATGCAATCTCAAAAACAACAGAATGATCTCTGTTCGTCTCCAAGGCAAACCATTCAATATCACAGTTATCCAAGTCTATGCCCCAACCAGTAATGCTGAAGAAGATGAAGTTGAACGGTTCTATGAAGACCTACAAGACCTTTTAGAACTAACACCTAAAAAAGGTCCTTTTCATTATAGGGGACTGGAACGCAAAAGTAGGAAGTCAAGAAACACCTGGAGTAACAGGCAAATTTGCCCTTGGAATGCGGAATGACGCAGGGCAAAGACTAATAGAGTTTTGCTGAGAAAGTGCACTGGTCATAGCAAACACCCTCTTCCAACAACACAAGAGAAGACTCTACACATGGACATCACCAGATGGTCAACACCAAAATCGGATTGATTATATTCTATGCAGCCAAAGATGGAGAAGCTCTATACAGTCAACAAAAACAAGACCAGGAGCTGACTGTGGCTCAGATCATGAACTCCTTATTACCAAATTCAGACTCAAATTGAAGAAAGTAGGGAAAGCCGCTAGACCATTCAGGTATGACCTAAATCAAATCCCTTATGATTATACAGTGGAAGTAAAAGATGTCCTTTTCATTATAGGGGACTGGAATGCTAAAGTAGGAAGTCAAGAAACACCTGGAGTAACAGGCAAATTTGGCCTTGGAATGCGGAATGAAGCAGGGCAAAGACTAATAGAGTTTTGCCAAGAAAATGCACTGGTCATAGCAAACACCCTCTTCCAACAACACAAGAGAAGACTCTACACGTGGACATCACCAGATGGTCAACACCGAAATCAGATTGATTATATTCTATGCAGCCAAAGATGGAGAAGCTCTATACAGTCAACAAAAACAAGACCAGGAGCTGACTGTGGCTCAGATCATGAACTCCTTATTACCAAATTCAGACTCAAATTGAAGAAAGTAGGGAAAACTGCTAGACCATTCAGGTATGACCTAAATCAAATCCCTTATGATTATACAGTGGAAGTGAGAAATAGATTTAAGGGCCTAGATCTGATAGATAGAGCCTGATGAACTATGGAATGAGGTTCGTGACATTGTACAGGAGACAGGGATCAAGACCATCCCCAAGGAAAAGAAATGCAAAAAAGCAAAATGGCTGTCTGGGGAGGCCTTACAAATAGCTGTGAAAAGAAGAGAGGCGAAAAGCAAAGGAAAAATTCAGCCTGCAGACTGTTTTTGTGTAGTCCTCAGGCTAAGAATAGTTTTCACATTTTAAAAAGTATGCAAAAACAAAACAAAATCAAACAAACAAACAAAAACCAAAGAGTAATATGCAAAAGAAATTGTATGTGACCTGCAAAGCCAAAACTATTTTCTGTCCACTACAAAAAAGTTTGTGAATACATTCATCACAGTGTCTGGTTCATAATATACGCTAAATAAATGTTAATTAGTAGAGGAACCTGGTGGGCTACCCCATGGGGTCCAAAGAGTCGGACATGACTGAGCGACTAACACTTTAACTTTCACTATTCTTAATTTTGATATTGCTATTCCTGTAATTTATTATCTTTAATAAGTATGCTCCTTGAGTAATTTTAACTTCTCAATACTGAAGACATGGCTTGAACCTTATTTAATCACATTAACCATGAAGTATTGCTGTCACGAATTTTTTTCATTCTTTTCATCCTGCCTATTCTTGAAAAATGTTGATTTCTCCTTTTTCCTTAAACTATGGTAAACTATACATGTAAAAATTTACCAGTTTTTCCTTTAAATTTTAATTGTGGTAAGAACACTCAACATGAGATCTACCTTCTTAAATTTTTAAGTGCACAATATAGTATTGATTATAGGTACAATGTTGTCCAGAAAATCTCTAGAATTTACTAATCTTGCTTTTATGCAAGACTATACATCCATTGATTAGTAACTCCCCATGTCTCCTTTCCCCTAGCCTCTGGCGCCCACCATTCCACTTTTTGTTTCTACAAATTTTAGTATTTCAGATATATCATTTAAGTGGAATCATGCGGTATCTGTTGCTAGCTTATTTCACTCAACATAATGTCCTCAAGATTCATCCATGTTGTTAATATCGCAGAATTTCCTTCTTTTTAAAGTATGAATAATAATCCATTATGGTCTTCCCAAGTGGCACAGTGACAAAGAACTCACCAGCCAATACAGGAGATGCAAGAGACGGTGGGTTCAATCCCTGGGTTGGGAAGATCCTCTGGGGTAGGAAATGGCAACCCACTACAGTGTTCTTCCCTGGAAAATTCCATGGACAGAGGAGCCTGGCAGGTTACAGTCCATGGGATTAAAAACAGTTGGACACTGCTGAGAGACTGAGCACATACACACACAGTAATCCACTGGATGTATATAATACATTTTCTTTAACTATTAACATTTATCTGTTGATGGATATTTAGATTATTTTCAAGTCACAGCTATTGGAAATAGTGCTGTAATGAACACAAGAGTGCCAGCATCTCTTTGAGATCCTGATTTCAATTCTTATGAATAAATATCCAGAAGTGGGACTGTTGAATCATGTAGTAGCTCTATTTTTAATTTTTCAAAGAATCTCCATACTGTTTTCCATAGTGATTGCACCATTTTGCATTCCTACCAACACTGCACAAGGGTTCCAAATTCTTCACAGTCTCATCAACACTTGTTGTCTTTTGCTGCTCTTTTTATAATAGCTTTCCTGACATCTTATTACGGTTTTGATTTGCATCTCTCTGACGATTAGTGATGGTTTACATTTTTTAAATGTATCTATTAGCCATTTGCATGTCTTCTTTGGAGCAATGTCTATTTAAATTCTTAACTAATTTTTAATTGGGTTATTAGGTGGTTTCTTTCCTGCTATTGAGTTGTTGGAGTTTCTTACATATTTTGGAAATTAAACCCTTATTAGATATATGATTTGCAAATATTTCCTGCCATTCCATAGGTTTCCTTTTCACTATGTTGGTTCTTTTGCTGTGCAGAATTTTTTTTTTTTTTAGTTTGATATAGTTCCACTTGTTTATTTTTGCTTTTGCTATCTGTCCTCTTGGTGTCATAGCCACGAAATCATTGCTGAGACCAACCTCATGAAACTTTTCTCCTATGTTTTTCTTCCAAGAGTTTATAGTTTCAAAAGGTCTTAAGTTTAAGACTTTAATCCATTTTGTGTTGTATCTGCATAAGAGTGTTGAATTTTATTAAATGGTTTTACTGCATCTATTGAGATGATCATACGGTTTTTATCCTGTATTCTGTTAATATATTGCATTACATTAACTGATTTTTGCATGTTGAATCATCTTCACACTGCAGGGTTAAATCCCATTTGTTCATGCTATGTGATCCTTTTAACATACTGTTGGATTTAGTTTGCGGGTATTTTGTTGAGGACTTTTCCACCAATATTCATCAGGGATATTGGCTTTTGGTTTTCTTTTCTTATGGTTGTAACCTAACATGTGATCTGTCCTGGAGAAAGTTCTATGTGCTCTTGAGAAAAATGTATATTCTTCTGCCATTGGATGGAATGTTCTGTATATGACCTTCTTTCCAAGACGAGTTTGGAACTATTCTCTCCTCTTCAATTTTTTGGAAGAGTTTGAGAAGGCTTGGCATTTATTCTTCTTTAAAATAGTTGGTAGAATTCACCAGTGGCATCATTGGTGCCGAAGGCACGGATGCATTCGAAGGCATCCGATCCTGGGCTTTTCTTTGTTGAGAGGTTCTGGATTCCTGACTCAGTCTCCACACTAGTTATAGGTTTGTTCAGACTTTCTATTTCTTCATGTTTAGTCTTGATAGGTTGCATGTTTCTAGGAATTCATCCAATTGTTATAAGTTATCTAGTTTTTTGCCATGTAATTGTTGATAGTAACCTCATCCTTTTTATTTTTGTGGCATAATTGTCATGCCTCTTCTTTCATTTTGGACATTATTTACTGTTCTCTGCATTTTTCTTAGCTAGTCTAGCTGAGAGTTTGTCAATTTTTTTTAAACCAACTCTTGGTTTCATTGATTTTTTTTTCTATTGTCTGTTTTCTATTTAATTTGTTTCTACTCTAATCAGTGCAATTTTCTTCCTTCTGCTAACTTTGAGTTTAGTCTGTCCTAAAGACTAAGGAGTCTAAGAATCTTTCTAGCTCTAAAAAGTATAAAGTTGCATTGTTTGAGATTTTCTTTTTTTAATGTAGGCATGTATCACAAACTTCCTTCTTAGTACTGCTTTTGCTATTGGTATGTTGTGTTTTGTTTTCATTTATGCTGGGTATTTTCTAATTTTCTTTTTTTCTTCACCCACTAGTTGTTCAAGAGTTTGTTATTTAATTTACACATATTTGTGAATTTTCCAATTTTTATTCTGCTACTCAATTCTAGTTTCATTTCACTTGATTAGAATAAATACTTGGTATGATTTCAGTCTTAACTATTTAAAGACTTGATTTATAACCTAATATGCTATCTATCCTGAAGAAAGTTCTGCATGCCCTGAGAAGAATGAATATTCTGCTGCTGTTGGATGGAATGTTCTGTATATGACCTTATTTCCATTGCAATCCAAATCTAATGTTTCCTTACTGATTTTCTATCTGAATATTCTATCCATTATTGAAAGAATACTGACGTCCTCCACTGTTATTATATTGTTGTCTATTTCTCTCTTCAGTTCTGTCAATGTTTGCTTTACATATTTAGCTGTTCTGACATTAGGTGTGTAAACAATTTTTCTTTCTTCCTAGAGGACTGACCCTTTATTATTTAATATCCTTTTTGTTTCTTGTGTCAGTTTTTCTTTTTTTCTCTCAGCATTTTAAAGATGTCATTCATTGTCTTCTGGCTTGCCAAGTTTCTGACTAGAAGTCTGCTCTAATTAATATCTCTGCTTCTGCATATAATGTGCCTTTTTTCTTTGGCTGCCTTCAAGATTTTCACTTCATCTTTGGTTTTCAGAAATTTGAATATGATAAGTCTAGCTAGGATGCGTGTATTCTGTTTGGCATTTATCCTACTTGGGATTCTCTGAGCTTTTTGGAGCCATGGTTTAACGTCCTCCATTTCATTATTTTTGGGAAACTCTCAACCGTATGTCTTCTAATATTTCTTCTGCCCATTCTTTGTCTTTTTCTTCTGGGATTCCAAGTATGTGGCATATTAAAATGTTAGACCATGTGATATTGTCCTTGAGCTCTTGCATGCTCTGTTCTGTTTTGGGGTGTTTCTTCCCCATTCTTTTTTCTCTTTCTGTTTTTGAGTAATTTCTGTTGATTATCTTCAAGTTCACTGATTCTTTCCTCAGCTATGGAAAGTCTACTGATGAGACCGTGAAAGGCGTTCATTACTGTGACTGTGTTTTTAATGTTTACTATTGTCCTTTGATTCTTTCTTAGAGCTTCCACCTCTGTGCTGAAACTCCCAACTTATCATGTATGTTGCCCATCTTTCCACGAGATCCTTTAACTTATCAGTCACAGTTATTTTAAATTCTCTGTATAAAACATCTAGGTCATTTCTAAGTCTTGTTCTGTTGATTGCTTTGCCTCTTGAAAGTGGGCTGTTTCTTCTTTTTCTTGCCTTTTTGTGTATTTCATAATTTTTTGTATTGACTATATCATGTAGAAGACTTTCAATGGTCTGGGTCCCAGATTCCCCCTTATCCCTTATTCCCTCATAGTTACAAAGTATTTTATTTGCTTTTTCCCCCAACCACAGGGGTTTCTACCTGTCCACTGGGACAAACAGATGAAGGCTTTTTTTTTTTTCTTCTTCTTAGAGAAGGGTATGAGTCGAGTTTTGTATCTTTCTCACAGCAGCAGCTGCTTCCCTCCCCAGTCCTGCAGATCTGAGGCAGTACTTCTCTGGTCTGCCACCCCTGCTCCCAAACTTTCCAAAGAATATACAGAAAAAGATCCTGATGTGAACTGTAAGTAGGCACAAACACCCTTTGTGTCTGCCACTTTTAGGCGTTCTATATGCTCATCCTAGCCCACACTCCACCTTCAAATTTGTCAAAATTTATAGCTGAGTTCTTATTCCCTTCTGTGGTGGCCCCACCCTCTTTCCATGCTCTGCCACAGGTAAGCCAGTGCTTGCATCTTATCCCTCCTTGGAGGCACCTGTATATCCCTAGATTTTAGACTAGCTGATTGCTCACAACCTCAGCTCTCTTAGTAGGTTCAAGAAAAGTTATGGTTTTGTATATTATCTGACTTTTTTTGGTTGGTGGTATGAGAGCCACACTCTTTCTAGTTTTCTACATACTAGACCCATCTATATGTCTGTCATATTCTTGAATACTCTGGTTATGAACAGCTCATAGACACTTTATAATTACCTTCGCTCTTCCATTTTACAGATATAATAAATGTTATTGTGCACCAAGAGCAAATCTGTACCATGGAGTACACATCCTATCGCAATAATAAGCAGGTATTTATTATGATGCCCCAAGCTATTTTTTAGGTTGCTACTATTGTTACCCAGGCAAAGCAAATTCTTTCATGTTACTTATGTTTCTAAGAATTTCATATATTTCACAACTAGTACAGACAGTCCTCAATTTACTGCCATTCTGCTAAGCAAATCACTTATACAGCCCTCTGGGAAAGACATCCCATTATTGCTTTCAAACCAGCACAAGCACAGACCATTTCTGCTTTTCTATTATAATCCATCTAGCCTCAGTTTTTTTCATTGCTCCTTATACCTCTCTCTGAAAGTCTCAAGGAGTAAGCATTTCCTAATCCCTTTAATGAAGCCATGCTGTAGTGCTTCCTGGCCCTATGGTCTTCCTCAGATTACTGAACCTCTCCAAACTTCAGTCTGCTCATTTGCAAAATGAAGATAACAATGTGAGAAACTAAATGAGAAAATGTGTTATCTCTGAAAAGTGATTGGCCATCATTATTACAGTTTTCTATCATTAATAGCTGATTAAGTATTACAGTTATAGCCAATTGTATAAAGACTCAGGTATGTCTCTTCTAGTGAAGCATATAACCCTTATAATAATGTTACTGTAAAAAGAAAACTAAATTAAAATAAAAAATCATTTCCACTTAAAATGCCTTTTCCAGGAATGCAACCCACTGCAAATATAAGGTCTTCTTACACACTACATAATATTTTTTCTTTCTTAACTCTCATATATGGGCTTCCCTGGTGGCTCAGTGGTAGACAGTCTGCCTGCCAATGCAGGAGATGCAGGTTCAAGCTCTGGGTTGGGAAGATCTCCTGGAAAAGGAAATGGCAACCCACTCCAATATTCTTGTCTGGGAAATACCATAGGCAGAGGAGACTGGAAGGCTACAGTCTGTGGAGTCACAAAGAATCAGACATGACTGAGCATGTATGCAAACATATATGTATACACACACACACATATATATATGTAGCACATACATATGTTTCTATATGTGAGCCTCATGATTGGCAATTGACTGCCCCTGCTCATCTGGCCTTCCATCTGCAACAGAGACAGTGCCAGGCACAGTGCTTAGCTCATTTTTTCTTGGACAGACTCCATTACCCACCCATATATTTCACTGACTCTAAAAGAACCAGGCAAATGATCTGATGGTTTTGGTAATTAAAAAACTTCCTGCCAGCATGCATTTTGAGAAATTGCCAAAGGTATTGCAGAGTGATAAATTGTTCCTGCAAGGACTTGATCAGTTTTTTTTCTCTTGATCTTCAGGTTTCATCTTATCTATAAACAAAGTCCCTATAAATATTTTGATCCAGCTGCTAGCAGTATCCTTGAGATACTGAGTGTGTATTCTTTCACGATGGTAATCCTAAGACTAAAAGACTATTAAAAATAAGATCTCTAGATCTAAAAATATAAAGCATTTTTAATGTCCATAGGACACTGCTTACTTACGAAGACATGTCTATTTGTTCTAGTATCATCTGGAAATGCATTTGGAAACAGTTGCAGATTATTTGAAGGTTTTTCCCTTAAAATAACTTGCATGTCAAAAAGTTCCACAAGTTTGAAGGTAGTCTCAAATTTTTACTAAAGTATATACAAAGCTAGTAATCATTTCAGACTTCATGGACAACAAATTTTCCATCCCTACAAAGGTTTCAGCCACCAAGATTAGAATGATGGTCTTGCTGCAGTAGAGATTAGAAGACTAGTCACTAGTGAAGTCGCTCAGTCGTGTCCGACTCTTTGCGACCCCATGGACTGTAGCCTACCAAGCTCCTCTGTCCATGGGATTTTCCAGGCAAGAGTACTGGAGTGGATTGCCATTTCCTTCTCCAGGGATCTTCCCGACCCAGGGATCGAACCCGGGTCTCCCGCATTGTAGACAGACGCTTTACCGTCTGAACCACCGATTTATATATATGTGCTGAAAATAAACTAATTCAGCTATACATTTCAAAGATTTCAAATACATACCAATCAATAAAGACATACAGTTTAAGCTTCTCTGTAAATGCCAAGGTCACTAGGCCTACAGGAGCTAGATTCCAACTTTATTTCAACTCTAATAAAATATTTAGCTATTCTTAATCACTCATTCTAACATGTTGAGAAAGTAAAACAAGCATCTTGTTTCTAATCTCTACAAAAGAAATGGATGCTACTTCAGTGTTCCCTTCAGTGTTCTACTTCAGTCATTTAGGGTGTAATAATAAACTAGGAAATATATTCACCAACTTGGAAATCCATATGCCATAAAAATGATTTGTTGAATACTTCTTCCTCCCTTTTCACACAAAAATGCCAGAGGTCCCTGGAGACAGAAATATATATCATTTTTATATTTAAAGGTTTTTCTATAATGAGTATCTTAAGTGTACAGGAGTTAGAATGAACTCATAATAAAATTAGTTTTATACAAAAATCTTTCTATAATTTCAGAAATAATTTTAAGAGAATAAAAAGTCTAAAGGGAATACAGGCATTCTTATTGCAGGCTTATTGTTCATTATTTTAAAATTCATAACTTAATCTTCTCAGTATCTTGAAAAAAATTTTAATGAGTAAAGAATCCCCCATCTACCATCCCATCCTTTCTGATTCGTCCCTTCTGTCTTATCTCTAAATCATCTTTTAAAATAAAAATGCTTCAGGGACAAGTGACTATCTTTGTGTCTAGCCAGATGAAAAGAGGGTCTTTGCAGAAATGATTCTGCAAAAAAATCTCTCTTCAGTTTTCATCCTGCAGCTGCTCTGATAGGATCAGAGGTACCTAATATGCAAGACTCCCACCGACAGATTGCAGCTGCCTCCCTGAGAAACCCTCGTGTAGAGTTCTGTACCATTTATATTCAATCCAGAAAAGCCTGATGTAACCACAGGAGCACAAAAGACCTTCAAATCAACAATCCGCACTTTAGGATCACAGCTCCTTACAGTTTCTGAATCACTGAGGTCACTGTCTGATTCTACTTGATCTTCTGGACTCCAGACTACTGCTTATTTAGGGAACAAGGACTTGAAATGAAATAATCATGGTGTACGGCTTCCCTGGTGGCTCAGCTGGTAAAGAATCTGCCTGCAATTCAGGAGACCCCAGTTCGATCTCTGGGTCGGAAAGATATGCTGGAGAAGGGATAGGCTACCCACTCCAGTATTCTTGGGCCTCCCGGGTGGCTCAGCTGGTAAAGAATCTGCCTGCAATGGGTGAGACCTGGGTTCAATCCCTGGGTTGGGAAGATCCCCTGGAGAAGGGAATGGCTACCCACTCCAGTATTCTGGCCTGGAGAATTCCATAGAGTGTGTAATCATGGTATAATTCCCAATTCCACTGCATACTAGTTTTTGACCTTAAGCAAGTCACTTACATGTTCTGATCATCAACTTCATTTTCAAAAATGGGGATCATCATACTCTGAGGACTGACACAGGGACTGAAAAGGATAAAATAATACACATGAACTATATTGGGGGGACTCTGACGTATTAAACAAATGCTGGTTTAATCAGCAATTAAGAACAAAGATTACACAGAGCTTGGAAGATGAAAACTGAACCTAGATCTAGAAAGGGTAAACATAAACGGATGGCATTAGCCCTGTGTAAAAGTCATCCATCATAAAAACGCCATTTGGGCCCCTCTATTCCAAGTCCAATAAGATGATTAGGAAGCTCAGCAAAAATGACTTATTTAAAATACAGTTGTAACCTAAGGTTATTGAAATCTGTATGAAGAAAGAATGTGTTAAAAGAACACGGCAGGGACTTTCCTGGCAGTCCAGTGGCTAGGACTCTGCTTCCAGCGCAGGAGCCTCGAGTTCGATCCCTGGTTAGGAAACTAGATTCCCCAGGCCGCAACTAAAGATCCCACATTCCACAACTGCTGCTGTTGTTGTTTAGTTGCTAAGTGGTGTCTGACCCTTTGCGACCCCACGGACTACAGCCTGTCAGGCTCCTCTGACTTTGGGATTTTCCAGGCAAGAAATACCACAGTGGGTTGCCATTTCCTTCTCCAAAGGATCTTCCCGACCCAGGGATCAAACCCACATCTCCAACTTGGCAGGCAGATTCTTTTTCTTTATCATGAGCCACCTGAGAAGCCATGGTACAACTAAGACCAAATAAATTTTTTTAAAAGAAGATGGCAGTATAAGTGGATTTTCTAGAAAGGGGAGGGAGGTGTTACGAAGAAGAGTATGGCAGTATTTACCCTGCCTTGACTAAGGGAAATGGATACTGACTCAGCAGGCATTATGATTGTGAGACAGATGTTCTATATTATAAAGCAATTTTAACATGTCAGTTTCCACTGAAATATAATGTGCTTTCAAGACTACTTGGAGACTCACATACTTTCAAAACAAACCTATTGGTTACCAAAGGGGAAAGAAAGGTGGAGAGGGGGATAAATTAGGAGTTTAGGATTAACAAATACACATTATTATATATAAACAGATAAAAGGTCCTATAGCAAAGTATGGGGAACTCTACTGAATATTCTGCAGTAATATTCCCTACATGGGAAAAGAATCTGAAAAACAATGGATATATGTGTATGTATAAATGAACCACTTTGCTGTACATCTGTGACTAACAAAACATTAGTCAACTATATAATCCCATATAAAAAAAAAAAAAAAAAAAAAAACCACTTGCAGTCCTTGACTCTGATTCTGTGTTCACCAAGCTATCTTTTGGTTACTAACTGGATCAATCAAAGTAGAAACCGGAATTAAACTGGTGTGATGCCCACCAGGACACGGTGGGTGAGAAGCCAGCCTTTCTCTTGATTGCTCTGCTGGCTCCTCTTTCTAATTTCAACACTGGCTAACTTTATTGAGGAGATCCTTATGTATTTATCAAGAGCTATATAACTGTTTTCATTTTTCTGGATCCATACTTTTGCTTCTAGGGTATAATGCCAACATGGAAAAAATACATTTACTAAGTTGAAAATCATAGAATTTATACACTTAAAAAAAAAGAAAGTACAGATATTTCATAATAATTTAAAACAATGGTTACAAAGACTACATAGAGCAGGGGTCACAAACTCAAATATCCACGGGACCAGGAAAGAAAAGATAAAAATAGACAGACTGATTTAAGAGACAACAGAGAATGAAGAAGACTATGGTGAGCTCCTAGCTAACAAGGGCAGCCACCACTGCCACTCACTCACTGCCCTGGGGGAAGGAGGATCCAATGCTGCCAAATCCTGGAAGTCAAAATCTCTTTGAAATATTTTGACACTCACACACTGACAATTAATTCAATCTAAAAAAATAAAAACACACAAAACATTGAGTGAGCCAATAAATGAGAGCCAAACAAACATAAGTACAACCTGGATTTGGCCTGGAGTCTGCCACTTTGAACCCCGCCCTGCAACTTTGAAAAATGCTTGTGTTATAATGTTTAAAAGCACAAAATGTTAGAAGATAAGCCAAATTATACAAATGAAATGTATTCTTCCCATAAACAGATCTATCCTAACACTGTCCATGTGTCACATGGGATATAAATCAGGAAAAGGGCTTCCCTGGTGGCTCAGTGGTGGAGAGTTCGCCTGCCAATGCAGGAGATGCAGGTCTGATCCCTGATTAGGAAGATTCCACGTGCCGTGGGGCAACTAAGCCCATGCACCACTCCTGTGCTCTCGAGCCCAGAAGATACAGCTATGGAAGCCCAAGCGCCCTAATGTCCATGACTGGCAACAAGAGAATCCACGGCAATGAGAATCCTGCACACTGCAACTAGACCGTAGTCCCTGCTAGCTGCAACTTGAGAGTAGCCCCTACTAGCCAAGGGCTTCCCTGGTGGCTCAGAGGTTAAAGCGTCTGCCTCCAATGCGGGAGATCCGGGTTCGATCCCTGGGTCAGGAAGATCCCCTGGAGAAGGAAATGGCAATCCACTCCAGTATTCTTGCCTGGAGAATCCCATGGATGGAGAAGACTAGTAGGTTACAGTCCACGGGGTCGCAAAGAGTCGGACACGACTGAGTGACTTCACCTCACCTCATCTACTAGCCACAACTAGAGAAAAAGCCCGCACATTAAAAAAGACTCAGCACAGCCAAATATAAATAAATTTGTAAAATCTTTAAATCAGGAAGACACTTTGTTATCAACATTAACTTTTATCTCCATGAAAACAGTAGTCATTTGCTCTACTCAAGACATTTATGTCACGCTGTACTTTATTCTTTTAAATCTAGGACTGGCTTACAAAATCAACTTAATATATTCTATACTTTTTAATATACTTGAGCTGGAAATGTGTTCCTTTCTAGCAAAGAAAACTACAAATAATGTTCAGATTTTTAATAATGTTTTCAGTCAATCACACATAGAGGGTAACATTAAGCAAAGCCATGGAAATGTATGTAAAATAATAAAAACTAAGACTGGAGTGAGAAAACAGACCTTACACACATCAAAACTAAACCCCTTTCTATTCAAAAGCCAATGAGATGAAAGAAAATACTTAAAAAGAATGAATTCAGAATTCCAGTGAAAGCGAGGAAGAGTGCTAAGCAGATCACAAATTTTGAGGCTTTCTTAAAGGATAGGAAGCAGGTGGACTCAGATCAGAGAAACAAGATCAGAGGAAAGCTGAGTTCTAAACACTTGCAGGAAAAAGAAAAAAAACCTGCTGTGAAGGTAGGTGCAGTTTCAGGGGGCTTCAAACTTAGAGTCAATTGAATAAGGAGCAGATAGAGGTCTGAGGCAATCATCATGATGAAAAAGTACACCAGGTACAGTAAGACAAGGTCTTTTCTTCTCTGGATTATGCTAATAAGATGACTGATCAAAGCAGCTAATATGATCACTGAAGTCTAAGCTATCGCTTGTTGCCAGTTCAGGTCCTCTCCCATCACTTATATCTGCCTTCTTCAATATGTGACATAATATATATGTCCTGCCCAGGGGAAGTGGTGGGAATAAAGAAGAGAAGGAAAGATGATTTCTTTGGGAATATGGAAGAATATTTCGATATATGTTTATTTTTTCTTAACTGGCAGAGCCTACACCCTGACTATGAGGCTTAACAGCCAGAGGATCTGAATGTGTCAGTTAGCTGTGATGCTGCCAGTGTTAACAGACTTCCATTAACCAGCTCAAGGGTTAAAGAAGGAACCTGTTCCTAGCAACTGAATAGGGTGGGAGAAAGGGACAACAAGCTAGCATTAGCTCCTTTATGCTCCCAGTTCCCCTGCTGCTGGTTACTGCTCTCTTCTGCCTGCATCCTTCCTCCCTTGGACCCAGAAAATAGAATTCCTGGATCCTCAAAGCAACTTATATAACCACGACAAGATTTATTAAAGTGCGAACGCATTCCTTGGAGAAGGAGGAGATGACAAAATGCATTTTGTCTCCATCCATTCAACTTGCCCCTCACCCCGTTCATAGCCATCTAAGGAAAGCGCTGTTCTGTCCTGCCCACTTTGCCAGGACTTAGAGTGATTCAGAATCACAAGAATGAACAGAGAAGGGCAGAACTGGAGAGGAAACAGAGAACCATTTCTGCCTATTCTGTTAGTTTCTGGATTTATCTTTTTTGTGGACAACGTAGAGAATGTAATATATTGGACAAGGAATGGAGAAAAATAATTAAAGAAGCTAGAAAGACTAAGTCTGCCTATCTAATAAAGAGTGTAGAGACTCCCTGATAACAAAAAGAACCAGGTTGAGAAATAGCTCAGTCTTTTAGTAAGGGAGGGATGTCCGAGCAGCCCTCAGGTAAAAGATCTGGAGAAAAGAATAGAGGGGATTGCGAGGAACATAACTAGATTTTTATTTCATATTCTTTGAGAGAAGCAAGACAAGACCGAGATCCTTTTTAATTCCTCCTGGTTGCTGGACTGTGCTTCCATGTATGCAACTCTGCAGAGATGGTCCAGCAGTGCCTATTTCATGAAGATGAGGGACTTGGCGTGGCCAGGACAGATGAAAAGGAAAATGATGTAGGTACAGTCAGGAGTTCTAGCAGCTATTTGTACTTCTTGCCCAAGATACTTATGTTGCAAACATTAAAATTAAAAGGCATTTCTAAATGTAGCAGCAGTTTCAATCACCAATATATTTTCTACCTTCTTCAAATGCGCACAGTTTAAATGGTCTGCTTTGAGGAATTAGAGAAGGAATAAATAATGGATTCCATTTCAATTTTTTTGTCACTGTTCTTTGCAGAAACATATATCTCAAAGATTAATGAAACTTGCTAGGGTTAGTGATTGAGGAGGCTTCATATATTCTAGCAGTTCTCCACTTGTGATTTAGAATAAAACTTGAGGAAGAAATTAAAGAAACAATTATGAAAACTTCTTTAATAGGTCTCAGGTAACTCCATATTATTAATAGTACGTAACTCCAGAGCAAAGTCTACCCTAAGCCAGATTTCAAGGTAGACCAAGTTAGTCAACAAAGAGCCTAAGTTTTTTTCTTTCTACATATATTTGCATTGCCCAAGGCCAAAGACCTTTTTAAAAGAATGTTTGGCCTAGTAAATGGAAAATATACTCTGAGGCAGAGGCAGGTATCTTTCTGAAGCTCCGAAAAATCCAAAACATGTTGATAGTCTCCTCCTCTGACCACTGCAAGGCCAACTTTGCTTAATATTCTTTATTATTTTATCATAGGTGCTTCATTTACCATTTCTGCAATATTTTATCTTCATATTCAATCACTTTCTTGCCGCTCCCCATGCTAACTTTCCCAAAAACCTCTCTTTTCTTCCTTTTCTAGCCTTTTTTCACTTTACTGAATTCTTACCTCCACTGATCAGCTTATTTATTTCTCTTATTCAAAATCGAATTCAAACCCAAACCCCAAGCAGAAAGTCTTCATAAACTAGGCAGTCACAAACTCAGAATCAATCAGATACCCAATGGGATACATAAAGATGTTACAGAGAACTGTGTACACAGACTGTCCTCTAAAAATAGTTCTAAATTATTATTGTTGATTTATCATTTATTAGGTTTATATGGCACTTTTACTCCCCAATGGCTTACCAACCTTCCCAAGATCCAAGAAAGGAAAGTAAACAGTATTTTTGTCCCTAGTTGACAACTAGGAATAAAGAAGCAGTATGAATGGGCTCAAGGTTCTCATGAAATAAGTTACGATGTTAAAAACTGAAGGCCACTGACTTCCACTCAGAGTGATTACATCTTAACCTAACTGGTTCTATTTCAGGATGCCTTTTTTTCTTTTTTTCAGTTTTAGCAGTATTGAAAAATGCAGATTGCTCCAAAATTTAAACTTGATTTTAAGCAATTTGATGCAAGTATAAGGTTTCTCTGGCCTTTCTGGAATGGAATATTCCTGGGAGGGATGGTACTTAAACTCTCCTTTTTACCCTCTATAAAAGGAGTAAGTTTCCGTTCCTTTCATGAGAACAGGTTTTGATAATGGATGAGAGAGAGGGCAATTTATGCATTAGCAGTGATGCTGTCTCCTGGGGAGGATATGAGAAGAAAGGCCCTGGATAGATATGCCAGAATCACAGAGGCTAACTTCCTCTACTTCATACTGAATTTAGGAAAAAGTTGGTTTTTTTTTTTTTAAAGGATAAGACATTGTGAAAGGACAAAGGCACCTAACCCAGTTCTAGTTCTACCAGAATGTGAAGCTCCATGAGGGCAGATTCTGGTCTGTTTTATTCATTACAATCTCTGACATCTGAAACATGTCTAGCACACAACAGGTAGTAAAAAATACTGAATGAATGAATGAGCTTCTCAAAGGATGTGAGTAAGTAAAGAGGAGGAAGCATACCTCCAGGGAACAGAATGTGCAGACACAAAGTACGAATAGTCAAGAGATGTACAGATAATTCAATATGGCTGGAGCACAGAAGACCTGTCAGGGAAGGCCAGGAGACAATGTGGACAGGTATGAAAGACTCCAATCCTTAAGGGATCTATGGATCACGCTAAGGAGTCTGTGCTTTATTCTGACAATAATAAAACCATTAAAGGACTACCAAGAAGAAGAATGACATTAGCAGCCTGAGTTTTAGGAAGATCTCTCTGGAATCACTGTATAGGTTAATTAGGAAACACCTGTCTAGAGGCAAGCAGCTGAGGTAAGAGGCTACTGAACTTCAGGTATGAATGATGAAGACCTGAAATAAGACAGTAGCAAGGAGGGTAGGGTGGGCCAAGTTTAAGAGAGATTTGAAGAAGAAACACAGAATATGGTAAAAGGTTGATGCCTAAGTGAGACAGGAGGATTATAGGGTAAATTATACATTTGGCTTAGGTAAGTAGGGAGACAATAAAGATGTTCTCTCAAAACAGTGATTATGTCAGTGCAGCAGATCTTGAAGGTATGATGGTGAGTTGAATTTGGACGTGCTGAGTTTGAGTGTACACGTCTTGTGCTTAGGAACACAACCTGAACTCAATCAACTTACAGGTCAGGTGGTCATCAGTGTCTTAAGTGGTAGTGGAAACTGAGGCCAAGGGGAAGATTACCCAGAAAGAAAATAAAGACTGAGAAACAGAAATTCAAGTACACACCTCTGTGAATCTCCAACAAGTAGAAAGCAAAAAGAACTTGCAAAAAAAAAAAAACAGAGAAGAGGAAAAGGATGAACAGAAAAAGAGAAATGTTTAGACTGATTTAGGGGAAAGCATCAAAGAAGAAATGGTTAGCTGTGTCATATGTTGCAAAAAGGCCAATTAGGATAAGGGTTGAAAAGTATCTTCAGCATCTAGTAGTTAGAAGATCATTGGTGACATTAACTAGGGCTTTTCTGTAGAGTGGGGGCAAAAGCCAGATGTCACTGGGTGTGAAGTGAATAAACGCCAAAGTAGGAAAAACAACAAAAGAAGGTGGCATTTTTTCAAATTGGCTATGGAAGAAAGAACAACAAACAACTATTAGAGGGAGAAAAGCATTTTCACAAAGTGGGAAAGGCCACTGAAACAGTTATTCCCACACTAGTGTTGAAATATCAATCTGGTTTCAATCTTCAAGCCAATAATCACTGGTCTAAATGTAGTAGGACTAAGTCTAGGAGTCTCCAGTAGGTGGACAAGAGTCCAACCACCAAGTCTCTAAGGCTTGTTTCTTAACTTCTTGTTCCCTGCTCTCTTTGCCTTCTGCCAGACCCTTTCCTGGTTAAATTCTATAACTTGCTATATCTTCCCTGAATGTCTCCAGGCTTCATGGGAGAAGATTCTTAAAAAATATTCTTTATATGATGGTTAAAATAGTCTAGACTATATCATACTTTTCATTATAAGATATAAAATAAATGCATTCAAATTACATTCCTGATTTATAGTAACATGTAACTAAAAGGTGTAGAGAAAAATAAAAATTCATTAACAAAAGGTAAAAACCTTTAACAAAATTTAAGATATTTAAGAAAAGAGATTAAGTGTTGATGGCAGAATACAAGAAGACATTAATTAGTAAAAAGCTATACTTCAAGTTGATAAGGCTAATAAGCATTGCAAAGATAATAAAGCTCCTAAATTAAAAATAAGTGCAGCAGGAAGGTCAGTCTAGAAGCTCTGACTTGCAGCATTTCCCCACGTGAGGGTCTAGGATCCTTCTGGCAAGGGAACAAATGAGCCACGGATAACACAAATGACTCAGCAAACTTCTGTAATAGGTGTTCCCTGAGGAACCCAGCTTGGGGAGCTCAACCAAGGATTCTCAATGTCAATGTCCTAGGGTGTGGGTGCTCTCTCCCACACAAATCCCGCCCTTCCCTGTGAAGCTGACGGGATGGCTTGGGCCTTGCTAGATAATTAGTATGATGCCCCTCCTGCAGCCAAGGGCACTAGCTCCATGGGGGCTACACTGCTACCAGAATCATTCTCTCACCTCTAAATCCATCACACCTCCGCGGGGCACTTCCACCTGCCGTCATTACAACACCTGTGCCCCCATGCCAAGTGAGACCCGTGACAGACTGGCATTCCCGTCAAGCCCCGGAGGCAGCAGGACTTGCCCACTGGTCCTCAGCGCAGCGCTGCTTCACCTTCACAGCAGTCTTTCCCACACGGGCAATGCAGAGCAGAGCCCTCCCCCAGGACCCTGCCTACATTTCTGTCTGCCTCTTTTTCCAGGGATTTTACTTCTGTCTCACGACCCCAACACAGTTCCAAGTGAGACATCCAACCTCCAAAGGGACAGCTGTTCTCAGGTGACTCCAGGAAACTAAAGACAAAACAGGAAGTGTGGTACAGGGCGGGCTAAGTGGACCTTGCACAAAACTCCAGCAAAAGACCCTAGGAGAAATCTTTCCATGCTATGTATTACCTGTTAGAGCTGTGAAGCCTACGTGGGAATTTGTAAAATCAGCACTTCGGAAGGTACCTACTTCTTTCAAACTTTGAGTAGCTAACACAAGTTATAGGATAGAAACTGGCTTACAACTATGGATCCACTGGAGATAAACAAAAAGGGAGAAAATACAGCTGCATCTCTTGTGTAGGTTTTCGCGATTAGAACTTCAAAGCACAGGGTGCACAGCTGTCTCTTATACACATCTAGATGTGTATAAGAGACAGGCCTAGTATATTGATATATTTGTATGAATATTTTTTAAATAATAAACCAGAAAATTAATCTTTTGTGGTGATTAAGAAAACATCTCAAAGAAAAAAAATTTTAAAAACACATCAGTTTACTAAACTGTAATAGTGAGATACAGAAAGGAATACAAATTAAGAAAAAGTGGTAAACATTTCTTGTCCACAAATGTAGACGAAATATACAATAAGGGCAAAACAAAAACCACAAGTGGTCAAAGAAAAAAAATTTTGAAAAGGAAAAATACAAATAGGAAAGTAATCGTGGGAAAATACATTGACAGAATTAAAGAAATGCTCATTAAAATAGGCTGTAAATACTACTGCTTTACTAACAAAACAGAAATTATAGAAGTCTGATGCTGAATAAATTGTTTCAGAGTTAGTGACATTATTTGTTAGCTCCATCTTTCTGAAAATAATCAGTAACAGGTAATCAGTAAGAATTATAAAACTTCACATTTTATGATCCAATAATTCCAGGTGGCAATATAAAGAATGTAAAGAAATATTCAGTATCCTAAAAAAAGAAAGAAGGGAGGAAGAAATGAGAGCAGGAAGAAAGGAAGAATAAAGAAAAATACAGTTGGCTCTCAAGACATGCAAATGCAGAACTCACGGATATGGAGGGTCAACTGTACTGTGCCATTTAATACAAAGTAGCTGAGCATCCATGGATTCTGGTGTGAAACAGAATCCATGAGATAGACTATTTCATCTGTGTCTATGGGTCTTTCGTTCTGTTACAGAACAGGAAATGGATCTGACATGACTGATTTTCAGACTCATTTTGATTATTGCCCTAGTACCTTGTGTTCTTGTAAGTGATAGACGATTTGTTCAGTTTTCTTTCTAAATGCTGAGGTTAAGCTGACTTTTTAAAATTCCTTTATTTTACTTTGAGGCCTTTGGAACTGAGGATGAAGCTTCAGCTATTAACTTCTGAGATCTTAAAATTCTTAGACATGAGAAGGGAGAAGGGTGGTCTGATGAATACTAACTACTTTCGATTTGACATTCAGACGAAATAAAAGCTCTTTTCTTCTAAAGAAAGTAAAAGAATACGAAGATGATAAAATCTCACTCTTTCTCAAGCTTCAAAATCCCACCATCATCTTTATGACCTCTTTTGTGTGTCAATGATCACCGGATAAAGCGCTGGCCACCAATCGTGCCACAGCAATTCTAGTTCTGCTTTCATTTAGAACTGACTCACTGGTACATTGCCACCACTGACTACAGGGTAAGCACATGATCGGTGAAGCCCTGGACATCCTGGCTTTTCCCGAGCATATCTAAAAGCAACAGGAAGCTTTTTAAAATATAAGTGGTCTTATCAGTAAGTTCCATAAATTACCTTTCACTTAAAAAAATTCCCAAAGAGTTGTAATCAGATGCTATCAAAAAACCAATATAAGTCAGGTCAGCTACTACAATGATTTTGTGTATCATAAGGACACCAAGTCTCATTAAAAGTTCACCTCTCTTAACCTGCCTCCCAGTGATAATCAGTACCAGGATCACTTTGTCCTTTTACCTGAGATATATGTTACCATGTTAAAATGATACAATCCAGCTTGGTCAGTTTAAAAAAAATATTTCAAGAAATATGGCTCCAACTAACAGCTCTGAAAACTAGGCTGACTGTTACAGATAACAGTATTTCCTTATGATGGGTTTTACTTCCTACAAATTCAGATTTTTCCTTCTTCTTTACTATAATAAGTACTTTAGATTAAACACTGTGATAAAAACTAAAATGCATAAATTAATACAATAAATCCTTGAAATAACCTAAGTCTGTCTGTGATTGTATCACAGCATGCCATCTGAGACTGTATGTCACAGTTTTAGAGACTATAATGTATTCAAGGAAGTGTCATACAGCTAATAAAATGTGGAAGTCAAAAAAAAAACACACACAGCTTCTTTTTCCTCTACACTAGTGAGATCCTTTCATATACTTTTGCAGGAACATCATATTATCCTATTGACCAGGAACCAACTCCTTCATCTGGGTTTCACATTCCTGTCACTGCACTTCAAGGACTCTCATCTCTTCTTACTCTCCTATAGACTGTTTTCCTCATTAAAATGTATTTAAATCTCATCTTCTTCACCAGTCCATCATTTTATCCTGTCTCTTGGCTGTCTCACACACTATGGCCCTCCTACTCTGAGCTGACCAACCCTTCAACCAGCCATCACTTAAATCACTGTGGAAATCAGTCTTCTTTACAAAAATGTTTCCAAGTAACAAGGAGTGAAGGAAACAGCCAGCCACTAGACTGGTAAACTAATAAAATTCCTTCAGACCAGTCACTGGGGACGACTACATTCATGCATTATAAACACTTTAAGTATCTATATGATGTTTGATCCTAATGAGTGTTCATGCCGTGACTGTTCACTTTAAAACACAAATGCCCAGAAAGGAGCGCTCTCTCCATATAGCACAAAACAGAACATGTTCACATACAGTCATTTAATAAATGTTTTTTTATTATGGAAGTCATAAGAGAGAAATATCCAAATCCCAATCTGGTGTGTCCAGTGATCATTCCCAAAACTGAATAGCAATGAATAACCATCACCGCCTCCCATTTCCACGACTACTGAAGGCTCCCAGCTTCACTGTTGGCTCTTTTGTCCCTCAAATGAGACCCATTAATAAAAATAACCCGCCAGATGTTATTGTCATTTTAAGAGAACTTTACGGCTATGAAGGAGGCAGCTGGAGGAATCTGGCTTTCCCACTCTGCCTCCATTTTTAATTACACTTCAACTTTTAATTAATTTCTTCAGCAGCTGTGCCAAGGTACAAGAAAAGGTAATTTCACCCCCAATGTACAGATGGAATCATTGCAGTCATATTTTAATGATTCCCCGAGGGAAAAAAAGGATAATCATCCCAAATTGCCCAAGATGGACAGCTATTTTTAATAACTATTTAGTACTGAAGGATTAAGAAATTAATTTTCACAAAGAAGTATCATTGAAAAAAAGAACAGGATTATAAAACTAAGACATAGAAGCAGAATGTTAGTCAAGCTCTAACACTCTTACAGAGACAAACGTCAACAGTATTGGGCATAAAACATTTCTACATTTAAAAAAAATCTCAAACAAGTTTTATTTTGAGAAAGATAACACAACTGAGACTACAGGCTAACCCTAACCCAAACAGTCCTGAAGGATCAAGGTCAATTATACTGGAAAAATGTGCAATCTAAAATGAACAAACAGATGCCTACTTACATGCCATTTTAAAAAGTCAGGGCTGGTCCATTGAGATGACCCTGAGGGATGGGATGGGGAGGGAGGTGGGAGGGGGGTTCAGGATGGGGAACACATGTACACCCGTGGCTGATTCATGTCAATGTATGGCAAAACCCACTACAATATTGTAAAGTAATTAGCCTCCAATTAAAATAAATAAATTTTTAAAAAAAAGTCAATTCAAGAGAGAGAGGCCCAAGAGGGAGGGTATATATGTATACTTACGGCTAATTCACATTGTTGTACTGCAGAAACCAACACAACATTGTAAAGCAATTATCCTCCAATTAAAAAGACTTTTTAAAAAATCAATTCAAGAAACTCCATCTAGTAAAAAGCAATTTTGTGTCTAAAGTAAAAACTCCAATTTTTGTGCACTTTAATAACCACTTTATAAGCTTGGAACCTAACCATTTTGATTTACCAGAAGTCAAACTCTACAAGTGCAAGAATCATTGTCCCAAAAATGTAATAAGCAAAGGAATCACAGACATTATCCCTAGGGCTATGGAACTTTAGCAACAACTCTGGGCTGTGACTAAAGAACCCAGTGAGGAGTGACAGCAATTCCTGTAATTGTGTCTTTACCCTGCCATCCATACCTCAAAGGCATTTTTTTTTTTTTTAATAAACAAAAAGTGAAAGTAATCCTTAGAGATTCCCTGCAGTCCCCAGATGACAACATAACTCAATTTCCTCCTCAATATCCCATTAGCTCCAAACAAGGAGAGACAGCTTAAAGTCATTTCCAAGGACATCAAGAGATTCTGCAGGATAAGCTTAAAGATAAAGCTCCTCACAACAGTCCACACCACAAGAATAGACCTAACTAGAGCCCAGAACCTTTTCCTCTGATTCTCCCGGCACTGCTCTTCCTGCAGCAGGAAGGTCAGTCTAGAAGCTCTGACTTGCAGCATTTCCCCACGTGAGGGTCTAGGATCCTTCTGGCAAGGGAACAAATGAGCCACGGATAACACAAATGACTCAGCAAACTTCTGTAATAGGTGTTCCCTGAGGAACCCAGCTTGGGGAGCTCAACCAAGGATTCTCAATGTCAATGTCCTAGGGTGTGGGTGCTCTCTCCCACACAAATCCCGCCCTTCCCTGTGAAGCTGATGGGATGGCTTGGGCCTTGCTAGATAATTAGTATGATGCCCCTCCTGCAGCCAAGGGCACTAGCTCCATGGGGGCTACACTGCTACCAGAATCATTCTCTCACCTCTAAATCCATCACACCTCCGCGGGGCACTTCCACCTGCCGTCATTACAACACCTGTGCCCCCATGCCAAGTGAGACCCGTGACAGACTGGCATTCCCGTCAAGCCCCGGAGGCAGCAGGACTTGCCCACTGGTCCTCAGCGCAGCGCTGCTTCACCTTCACAGCAGTCTTTCCCACACGGGCAATGCAGAGCAGAGCCCTCCCCCAGGACCCTGCCTACATTTCTGTCTGCCTCTTTTTCCAGGGATTTTACTTCTGTCTCACGACCCCAACACAGTTCCAAGTGAGACATCCAACCTCCAAAGGGACAGCTGTTCTCAGGTGACTCCAGGAAACTAAAGACAAAACAGGAAGTGTGGTACAGGGCGGGCTAAGTGGACCTTGCACAAAACTCCAGCAAAAGACCCTAGGAGAAATCTTTCCATGCTATGTATTACCTGTTAGAGCTGTGAAGCCTACGTGGGAATTTGTAAAATCAGCACTTCGGAAGGTACCTACTTCTTTCAAACTTTGAGTAGCTAACACAAGTTATAGGATAGAAACTGGCTTACAACTATGGATCCACTGGAGATAAACAAAAAGGGAGAAAATACAGCTGCATCTCTTGTGTAGGTTTTCGCGATTAGAACTTCAAAGCACAGGGTGCACAGACATACAGATTTATTTACAACCCTGACTCAAACAGGAAACCAGCTTGGCCTGAACGTGTTGGTGTTAACATTGAAAAGAAATTCTTATTTCGATGCTACAAATTTCACAGTAATGTCACTATCAGTAAGTAAATAAGTAAATAAGGCTTTGTTTCTTTGGCACAGATGACCTCTACTGACCAAAGGATGAATCCAAGCCAGGTTTCAGCCTTATATAGTTATCCAAGCGGAGAAGGCAATGGCACCCCACTCCAGTACTCTTGCCTGGAAAATCCCACGGACGGAGGAGCCTGGTAGGCTGCAGTCCATGGGGTTGCTAAGTCGGACATGACTGAGCAACTTCACTTTCACTTTTCACTTTCATGCATTGGAGAAGGAAATGGCAACCCACTCCAGTGTTCTTGCCTGGAGAATCCCAGGGACAGGGGAGCCTGGTGGGCTGCCGTCTATGGGGTCGCAGAGAGTCGGACCCGACTGAAGCGACTTAGCAGCAGCAGCAGCATCATAGTTATCCAAGGCCCATTCAAACCCCCTTCTGGTCCAGTGCTTCTAACCTCATTTCTTACCGCTGGTTTCCCTGCTCCCTCCATTCTGGCCACAGGGCCTTCTGGCTGTTTCCCGCTTAGGCATCCTGCCGTCTCAGGACCTTCGCATCTGCTGCTGCTTCAGGCTGCAGGGCCTCTCTCCCAGAGCCAGCACCCCCATCTCAGTCAAGTCCCTGCTCAAATGCTTCCTCAGAAAGGCCCTCGGTGACTGTCTAAATAGTATTTCTATCCTCTCACACTGCTTTTTCTTTAAAGTACTATCATCCCTGAATATTATATCCTATATTTATTTGTTGTCTATTTATACCACTAGAACGTAAGTACTTTGAAAGCAAAGGTTTTGTCTGCTTTGTTCAGTGCTACATGCTCAGTGACTAGATCAGAACCTGGGGCACAGCAGGTGCTCAATGAATGAACTGATTTAAGTGGTCCCTTACCATGTGTATGGAGTTGGAGAGTCCCCAAGTTCTATATAAATGACATCTCAGAAATTTTTTTTTTAATGTACAGATATGTTGTTCACAGAACCACTGTCAATAATTTTTTACAATTTACAAAAAACTAGAGTAGTGCCAAAACAAAGCCTAGAGATAAATGTCTTCCTAGTTTTCACGAATGGAGGAGAGGAAAGGCAGGTTCCAGAAACGAGGAGTCAAAACAAGCCTACTCTGAACAAACAAGCCCTCTAGAATGCATCATCTTTCCAGTTTTTTTCATATTTCTTTCAGGTCCTCAGTTCTATGCATAAATAATTTCTCAAAGTAGTAATTATAATGAAGACATGTTGTTAAGGCCTAATTGTTTTAGATTTCACTGTATTATAAACATTTCTCTGTGTTGTGACTCTGGCACAATTTTTTAAATAATTGCAAGGGAAAGGGAACAATGAGACAAGTTGCAAATGAGGCATAACATGTGAAAGACATTTCTGCCTATTTCCCTTATTAGAGTCACAATATTACTTAAAATGCAAACCTGATACAGGTAAGCTTTGGTGACCACAAAGACATGTGAGAAAGATTATGAAAGGAAGATTTTCTGTCAAATGCAAGTAACGTTTTCATAAAAACAAGAATGTCAGGAATTCCAGAAGAGTCTTAAAAAGATGGATAGAATGAATATTTACTTTTATTCTATAAATCCTAGGGAAGAATTTTATTTCTCTAGGTCTATAACTAGCAAAGCAGCTATGATAATAATAAAAGTAGAGAGAAAACAGGGAGAGTAACTATATGGTGTTTCCTACTTTTTGGTCATATTAATTCATCATAATCTTCAAAGAACATACCATTTCATTACCTTCCAATGGCAGAAAGACGTGCTACATCTTCTAAATGTCTTTAGGCCAATCAAACTGCACTGGGACCTTGAATATATACTGTCTTCTTTCTCCTCAAGGGTAACAGCCACCATTTTATTTCAGTTTTATAATGTTATGTTTCAGAAAACTATATAAATCAAAAGAATTTTACATGTTGAAGACCTAAAAGAAATTACTTGGAATTGAAAAACAACACAAGAGTTTGAATAAGATCTTCGTGTAAGTTCACAGTTTAAGGCCACACGGCTCCCTCTACACTGCCCCCCTCCCCCCCAACCCAACCTGAGTATTCCTGCACTACTCACATAACAGCAATACACAAAAAATAAAACAGTAAAAAATGTAAAATCCGAGCCGCTCTATTAGTTAGGGTTCAGTTGCAGGTATGCCAGTCTTCTGGTATTTTAAGCAGAATCAGATTTCACACTTAGATGCTAACAAAATAACTAGGAGGGTTGGAAGAACAGCTTCTATACTAACCCTAAGGAACAAGTCTCAGAATCCACACAGAAATGGCCTGCCAAGGGAACTGCCACCTTGGCCACAAACAGTTAAGCAAGCAGGGTGCTGCTGTGCCAAGTACTGGACCAGATTCTACCTCCTTAGCCACAGTCCAGAAATTAGGCAGCCACCAGTGTGACTGCTGGCTCTAAGAACACGATGCCTTAGCTTCGGTTAGAGAGATCAGAAAGTTGCTGCCAGGAATGCCGGCTCTAGGGAACTAAGGGCTACAATGTGGGGAACATAAATGCTGCAAAACTTAAGCCACTGGATTTGCTCCAGCAAAACTTATCTCAGATATACTACTGCTGTTCAGTTTCCTCAGTCGTGTCTGACTCTTTGTGACCCTGTGGACTGCAGCATGCCAGGCTTCCCTGTCTGTCACTGTCTCTTGGAGTTTGCTCAAATTCATGTCCACTGAGTCAATGATGCCATCCAACCATCTCATCCTCTGTCACTCCCTTCTCCTCCTGCCCTCAATCTTTCCCACCGTCAGATATCCTTTCTCTATACTATATACTACATTTAACTTGGTTCTGAATTCAAGTTTCATAGAAGTGAATATAATCAATACAATCCAAATCACATCAGGAACTCCAGATGGAAGGAAACACGTTGCAAAATATTTATTTTTCAGTCTGTGTGATAAAGGAAGGCATGCTAGAAGGAGACTAAAATGTATACTTAGTTATTTCAACTACCAGATATGCCAAATTCTCCAAGCAAGGCTTCAACAGTATGTGAACTTAGAGATGTTCAAGCTGGATTTAGAAAAGGTCTCGCTGGATTTAGAAAAGATCAAATTGCCAACATCCATTGGATCATCGAAAAAGCAAGAGAGTTCCAGAAAAACATCTACTTCTGCTTTACTGACTATGCCAAAGCCTTTGACTGTGTGGATCACAACAAACTGTGGAAAATTCTTTAAGAAATAAGAATACCAGACCACCTGACCTGCCTCCTGAAATATGTATGCAGGTCAAGAAGCAACAGGTAGAACCAGATATGGGAAAATAGACTGGTTCCAAATTAGGAAAGGAGTACGTCAAGGCTGTATATTGTCACCCTGCTTATTTAACTTATATGCAGAGTACATCATGTGAAATGCTGGGTTGGATAAAGCACAAGCTGGAATCAAGATTGAAATTCAAGACTGAATCAAGATTGAAATATCAATAACCTCACATATGCAGATGACACCACCCTTATGGAAGAAAGTGAAGAGGAACTAAAAAGCCTCTTGATGAAAGTGAAAGAGAAGAGTGAAAAAGTTGGCTTAAAACTCAACATTCAGAAAACTAAGATCATGGCAACTGGTCCCATCACTTCATGGCAAATAGATGGGAAAACAATGGAAACAGTGAGAGATTATTTTGGGGGGCTCCCAAATCACTGCAGACGGTGACTGAAATTAAAAGATGCTTGCTCCTTGGAAGAAAAGCTATGACCAACGTAGACAGCTTATTAAAAAGCAGAGACCACTTTGCCAACAAAGGTCCACCTAGTCAAAGCGGTGGCTTTTCCGGTAGTCATGTATGGATGTGAGAGTTGGACCATAAAGAAAGCTGAGCGCCAAAGAATTGATGCTTTTGAACTGCGGTGTTGGAGAAGACTGTTGAGAGTTCCTTGGAATGAAAGGAGATCCAACCAGTCCATCCTCAAGAAAATCAGTCCTAAATATTCACTGGAAGGACTGATGCTGAAGTTGAAACTCCAGTACTTTGGCAATCTGATTGGAATAGACCCTGATGCTGGGAAAGATTGAAGGCAGGAGGAGAAGGGGACAACAGAGGATGAGATGGTTGGATGGCATCACTGACTTGATGGACATGAGTTTGAGCAAGCTCTGGGAGTTGGTGCTGGACAGGGAGGCCTGGTGTGTTGCAGTCCATGGGGTCGCAAAGAGTCAGACACAACTGACTGAACTGAACTGAAGATATGCCAAAGCCATACCTAGGGATATGACAGTAAATCTTATTAAATTCTATTGTAATTGTTGCTGTTCAGTTGTTGACTGGTTTGATCTCCTTGCTGTCCAAAGGACTCTCCAGAGTCTTCTCCAACACCACAGTTCAAAAGCATCAGTTCTTCAGTGCTCAGCTTTCTTTATGGTCCAACTCTCACATCCATATTGCAATACATTAGTTAAAATAAATATTTTCAGGGATTTCCCTTGAGATTCAGCAGCTGGGACTCAGTGCTTCCACTGCAGGGGGCACGGATTCAATCTCTGGTTGGTGAACTAAGATCCTACGTGTTGTGCGGCACAGCCAAAAAGTAAAAAATAAATACATAAATATTTCCAGGGACTATAAATGGAACAGAAACACAAAGCAGTAAGTGAGGTCTAATGAGCTCCAGGTCTAGAAGCAAGGAAAGAGGGCCAGGAATTCAGCTTCTGTAGGTTAATGGGAATTAAAAGTGCCTCACTTAAGGCATGGAAGTGGAGCCAGGCTCATTGCTTAAAACCAGGGAGTGGGCAGAACTCCAGAAATGAGACTGAAGGGAATAAAGCAGTTTATGTAAAATTCTACACCAAGAGAGGCAGGATCCAAGCCAGCCACTTGCTTGCTCGGTGGCTGTTGTACATTATCACCATTATTATGAAGATCAGGAATCCAGAGTTACCTAGTGGGACCAGATGGAGGCATCCACAAAAGCAGTAGGTTGGACTCAGTAAGGTGAAGATGGGTAATAATTCCCACTCAGGTTAAGATCTCAAAGCAAAATTTCAAAATACATGAAGAAAACTGACATTGCAATTACCAACAAAATCAACTACTGAGAAATTAATTCACTCAGGACAAAATGAAAATAATAGAACAATCTGAAACAACCTTAAAATATCAGGATCCTCAAAGAGATAAGGTAGGAAAAACAGCCATAAAACACAAACATTCAAAGTGCAGTCTCAGTACCAATCAGGATAAACACAAATAAATCCACACTGAGACACATCATCGTGAAACTGCAGAACATCAAGGTGCCATAAAAAATATTACCTACTCAAAAATAACAATTAGACTGACAGCAGATACTTTATCAGCAATAATAGATGCCTTGAGGAAAATGGAATTATATGTTCAAAGTGTTAAAAGAACACTCAAGCTAGACTCCAACGCCCAGGTAAGGTTCATAAGAATGAGGGCAAAATAAAGACATTTTAAGACCTACAATGACTCTGAGTTTTCTACTAACAGATTCTCAGTAAGGAATTGACAGATTTTAGGATGTACGTCAGAAAGAAGAGCTCAAAGAAGGAAGCAAGATATGCTGATGGTCCCACCAACTGATAAAACGCTTCATCAAATGTATCTAATTATAGATTATAAATAAAAAAACTATTTTTTCATGATTAAAAAATGGTAATGTGAATGAACCTTTGAAAATAGGCTATGTAAAAGAAGCCAGTAACAAACAAAATCACATGTTATATAATTCCAATTATATGAAATGTTCAAAATAGGTATATCTAAAGAGAAAGTAAATTACTGGTTGCCTGGATTGGGAGGACAGAAGAGGGAATGGAGAGTAGGCTAGGGAACAGAATTTCTCTTAAGGGGGACAGAAGTGTTATAAAATTAGATCATGGAGAAGGCTGAACAACCCTATGAATAAACTAAAAAAACACTGAATTGTACATTTAAATGTATGAATTGGAAGATATGCAAATTATACCTTAAACAGTTTTTACAAGTGGAACTAGAAAAGAAGGAGATGTTCAAGTATACCAAGATCCTTTTAAACTCTGATATAAAATTTTGTACTTATGTGTGAATATTAAAGGATGCTCAACATCGCTCATTATTAGAGAAATGCAAATCAAAACTACAGTGAGATATCACCTCACACCAGTCAGAATGACCATCATCAAAAAGTCTACAAACAATGGATGCTGGAGAGGGTGTGGAGAAAAGGGAACCCTCTTGCACTGTTGGTGGGAATGTAAATTGAGATAGCCACTATGGAAGACAGCATGTAGATTTCCTTAAAAAACTAGGAATAAAACCACCATATGAGCCAGCAATCCCACTACTAGGCATATAACCTGAGGAAACCAAAAGTGAAAAAGACCCACGTACCCCAATATTCATTTAGCACTATTTACAATAGCTAGAACATGGAAGCAACCTAGATGTCCATCGACAGATGAATGGATAAAGAAGCTGTGGTACATATACACAATGGAATATTACTCAGCCACAAAAAGGAATGCATTTGAGTGAGTTCTAATGAGGTGGATGAACCTAGAGCCTGTTATACAGAGTGAAGTAAGTCAGAAAGAGAAAAAAGAAATATTGTATACTAATGTATATATATGGAATCTAGAAAGATGGTACTGATGAAAACTATTTGCAGAGGATCAGTGGAGACACAGACACAGAGAACAGACTTATGGACACGGCAGGGGCCAGCATGGGGCAGGAGAAGGTGGGATGTATGGAGAAAGCAACATGGAAACATACACTACCCACGTAAAATAGTCAATGGGAATTTGCTGTATGACAAAGGGAACTCAAACTGGGGCTCTGTAACAACCTAGAGGGGTGGGAGGGAGGTTCAAGAGGGAGGGGACAGATGTATATCTATGGCTGATTCATGTTGATGTTTGGCAGAAACCAACCCAATGTTGTAAAACAATTATCCTTCAACTTAAAAATTAAAAAAAAAAAACAACAACTTAGGAATGATCATACAAAAACAGAAATCCCACCTACGGCTTCTAAAATCAGTGGAGGAACCAAAAAAAAAAAAAAAATACTGACAATTTTATAAATCTAAATTTCAAAAGTAGTACAAAAGAAATTAAGAAAATAAAGAAAATAAAAATGGCAAAAGGAGTTCAATTCTCTCTACACACACACTCATCGATTAAAAGACAGTCTATCAGACTACTTAACAAATCCAACTAATGACATATCTAAAGCAAAATGACCCAGAAAATTTGAAAATAGATGGTGAAAAAATATATCAGGTAAATATTAACAAATGAAAGCTGGCAAAACAATCTTAACAGACAAAATAGAACTTAAAATATAAAACAAAAATAAGAACAAAAGAGACTATATAATGATAAAAGATATTCTACAAAGATAAAATGGACCTGTACAGTTAATTATACAGTCTCTTCAAATGTATAGGAAATGAAAACATAGGCAATTAACAAGGATAAAGTAACAAAACTACAATTGTGAGATTAATATTCCACTATCAGAAAATGACAAGCCAAGCAGACAAAAATTCCCTAATGATATAACAAATAGAACACAATACGAAGCTTGATACTGGGGCTCCTGGTGGCTCAGTGGTAAAGAACCCACCTGCCAATGCAGGAGACGTGGGTTCGATCCCTGGGTTGGGAAGATCCCCTGGAAAAGGAAATGTCAATCTACTCCAGTATTCTTGCCTGGGAAATCCCATGGACAGAGAAGCCTGGTGGGCTACGGTCCATGGGGTCACAAAAGAGTCAGACATGACTTAGCAACTAAACAACAACAACGTTTGATGTTATATAGACACACACACACACAACCAAACACCAAACAGAAAAAGAATAAACACAAGCATAAAACATTTAATATTGGTCTATGAATTAGGTTTCAAAGGTAGCATCAACTAATTTCTAAGAATAAATCTCATACTAATCACATTCCTCAAGTACAATATAGATAATCAAAAACACAAACAGTAAATAAAGAACAATCATATGTTTATAAAATTTTAAATGTACTCAAAAATAAATTATACCCATAAATAAAATGGACTCATAGGGATGAAATCAAATAGAAATTATGAAATACTAGAACTGAACAATAATGAAAGTAGTACATATCGAATTTTGTAAAAATGCAGCTAAAGGAGTAAAAAGAGAATCGAGAATGACAATGTCCATTACTACCACTTCTAGTCAACATTGAAGATCCCAGACACTAATGAAGAAAAAAAATACAAGATAAGAGAATTTAAAAGGAAATGTCAAAGCTGTCATTATTTGCATGTTATCACCACTCTCATAAAAAAAATCCAAGGGAATCAGCAATCAGAATTAATGGAGAATTCAGTAAGGTTGCTGAGTATGTAATCAATTTACAAGAATTGACTGTTCTGGCTTTCCCTTGTGGCTCAGGAGATAGCGATCCACCTGCCAATGCTGGGGACCTGAGTTTGATCCTTGGTCCGAGAAGATTCCACATGCCATGGAGTAACTAAGCCCCTGAGCCACAACTGCCGAGCCTGCATGTTGCAACAACTGAAGCCCATGTGTCTAGATTCTGAGCTCTGCAACAAGAGAAGCTCCCGTAATAAGAAGCCTGTGCATCTCAATGAAGAGTAGCCCCGGCCTCTGCAACCAGAGAAAGCCTTTATGCAACAATGAAGACCTAGTGCAACCAAAAATTAGCTAGTTAAAAAATTGATGGTGTTCTTAAATACCAGTAGTAACTAATTAAAAATGTAATTTTAAAAAAGAAATCAAGTATAACAGCAATAAACACTATAAGGCAATTGGAAATAAATTAAACAAATTATGTGTATGAATCTGACAAAGCATAAAACTGTATTAAAGACTCAAACGTGGAACTAAATAAAGAAATATACAATGTACATAAACAGGAATACCTGAAGGAATTGTTATCAATTCTTAAATTACTCCATTTAAAAAAATCAACACAATTCCAGCAAAAATTCTAATAGGGAATTTTTAAAGAACTTAATAAGCTCATCTAAAATTCACATGTTAGAAGAAAAGCCAACGATAGCCAAGATAATTTTGAAGAAAATTGTAAAATAATCAAAATCATGAGATACTAGCCCAAGGATAGACAGGCAAACCAACAGAAAGATGCTCAAGTGTGTACACTGAAACAATATTGAACAGTGATGACATTCCAAATTGAGGGGGAAAATAGATTATTCAATAAAAAGTGCTGGACTAACTGGCAATTAATGTCAAATTAGATCCCTACCATACAGCCAAGTAAAACTGATGGGAAGAAAAAAAAAATTAAATGTGAAAAGCAGAACCAGAGAACTTCCGAAAGGAGTTACAACATTGTGGTTCCTTTGACTGTCCCTCCTGATTCCGTTTCTAAACTCTCAACAATCCTACTTGCTGTCCCCGAGGGCACTCTGTACTCACACTGCATTCTCCTTGTAATTTGGAAGCTGTAGGGATGGAGCATCACTTTCCCAGTCCTGTTATTAGACTGCTGGTAACACAGCCTACCTAAGACCACACTAGCTTTACTTGGTTACTACAGTATAGGACTGATGGAGGGTGTACGTGCCATCTGTCAATATTAAACTTCTAAATCATTTTCATGCCTGCTACACTTAAGCAAATTGCTCCATTGGGGGTTCATTTGCATAGGGTTTTTTGTTTCCTCCATATGCAAGGCTTTATTCTTTAATCTATTTAATGCTATCATTAATTCAGTTGTCTTTGTCCGTGGTGACCTTTTCTATATCTTCCTATGTCATCCAATGCATTCATTACCCTTTTCCATACTGTCATCCATAAAAATCTACAAGCATGCCTTTTAAGGATGGTTTCATCCAAAGAACTAATAAAAACAGTGATCAAGAAGTTCTAAACAGAGAACCCTATAGGTATGATAACAGAAAATTTCCTCCATTGACTCATTGATACTAATCCGCCTATTTACATTAGCAGTCTGTATTTTTCCATCTTGCCTTAAAAATATTATGACATGTGGGTACATGTTCTACTGAGTTTTAGAGAAACTGTTCTTATTGCATTGCCATGATCTTTCATTTTTATCTAATTGGAGGCTAATTACTTTACAAATCCATGATCTTTCAACCTACTAAACCTTTCTGAAAAGTAACATGAATTCTGACATAACTTGGTTTTGGTGAACCATAGTAGCATCAAATAACTTGTACTGCTTCTCTCAGATGCTCATAATTTACTAAGAATTTCATAGGCATATTCATTAGAAATTAGTATAAATTACAAAAGACCAAATTATAAGGACTCCACACTGTTATAACATAGTTACCATAATCTCTATGGAAGACATAATAAAGCGAAGTTGCTCAGTTGTGTCTGACTCTGCGACCCGTGGACTGAAGCCCACCAGGCCCCTCTGCCCATGGGTTTCTCTGGGCAAGAATACTGGAGTGGATTGCCATTTCCTTCTCCAGGGGATCTTCCTGACCCAGGGATTGAACCCATGTCTCCTGCATTCCAGGCAGATGCTTTAACCTCTGAGCCACCAGGGAAGCCTATGGAAGACATAATGTATCTCGCCAAATGTGTAGGGCAGAATCACATAATGATAACTTTAAACTAGTAACTCTAAGAAATGGAGCCCCGTGGGGTAGGAAGAGTATGGGGAGGGTGATAATATAAAAGGATAACTAGTGGACTTCCTTGGTGGTACACTGGGTGAGAATCTGCCAGCCAATGGAAAGGATGTGCGTTCGATCCCTGGTCCAGGAAGATTTCAAATGCTGCAGAGCAATTAAACCTGTGTGCCACACTACTGAGCCAGCACTGCAGAGCCCACGAGCTGCAACTACTGAAGCCTGTGAGCCTCGAGCCCGTGCTCCGCAACGAGAGAAGCCACCACAATGAGAAGCTCATGCACTGCAACGAAGAGTGGCCTCTGCTTGCCATAACGATAAGCCCACGCACAGCAGCAAAGACTCAGCATGACAACAATACAAATAAGTAAAATAAAAAGATAATTAAGAAGAATTACTTTGACTATTTACATTAGGAGACAGTGTACTGGATATGACTGGGCAAATTCTATACTTCTTCCTAAGTGGAGGGTAAATGATGTGTGCCAATCCAGAAAGAGCTAGAAAACTCAGCTCCAAGATAACAGCAAACACCTTGCCTGACCACAGAGAAAGCGTCACTCACTGCGCACCCCAAACACTGAAACTGGAGATTAGAAAATACTCTGCCATCCTCATACATCCCCCAACTTTGAACCACTTCTCATTTGATCTTCCTGTTGAGTTCACACATGAGCACTTAAGAGATTTACTTCCAGCTAGCTTTCTTGGCATCTCCAAATACAGACTTGTCCACTCTGGGACTGAGAAATCAGCTGTCTATAAAGATACTGTGTATATAGAGAGGGACACACAATCAAAAGTTTTCACTTTCCATAAAGTGAGTTAGAATAAATATTTTGTTACTTAAGGCACCTTCCCAGGGGCTCCATTAATAATCAAGATGTTATCAGAGAATTATTAGAGGACAAGCAAGATATTGTTAGGGAATTATTAACTGCAAAAACCAATTCTGGAGACAAAGAAATAGGTATTTCCCAACAACCTATACCAGAGGGATCTAGTACAATACTGGATTGGAGATCGTGTTACCTTTGTGTAAAGCTCTTTTTCTTGATTGTGAATGAGAAATGGAAATACAGAAGCCCTAAAGCTAACCACAATAGCCAGTTACTAAAAATGGCAACCCACTCCAGTACTCTTGCCTGGAAAATCCCACGGATGGAGGAGCATAGTAAGCTACAGTCCATGGGGTCGCAAAGAGTCGGACACGACTGAGCGACTTCACTTCACTTCATGCATAATTATGGAAGTCTCCGGGAACCTGCTAGTGTCTGATACCCTAGGCATTCATAGTGTTGTACTTTGTTTGCTTCTGTGCAGCCATTTCCTTTCCACCAGGAGCTAAGCAAAATCACTGCAGATGGTGACTGCAGCCATGAAATTAAAAGACGCTTGCTCCTTGGAAGAAAAGCTATGACCAACCTAGACAGTGTATTAAAAAGCAGAGACATTACTTTGCTGACAAAGGTCAGTCTAGTCAAAACTATGGTTTTTCCACTAGTCATGTGTGGATGTGAAAGTTGGACCATAAGGAAAGCTGACTGCTAAAGAATTGATGCTTTTGAACTGTGGTGCTGGAGAAGACTCTTGAGAGTCCCTTGGACTGCAGGGAGATCCAACCAGTCCATAAAGGAAATCAGTCCTGAATACTCATTGGAAGGATTGATGCTGAAGTTCCAATACTTTGGCCACCTGTTGAGAAGAGCTGACTCATTGGAAAAGACCCTGAAAAGATTGAAGGCAGGAGGAGAAGGGGATTCTCTTCTCTTTGCTTTCCCTTAAAAAAAGGAAAAACAAAACAAAACAAAACAAACAGCAAAACAAAACACAAAAAAACATAGCTTCTGCTTAAGAACAAGAGCTCTGTATTTTGAGGATATATAGAAAGTAGTATTGTTTTTATAAATATCTTTTTTTTTTTTTTAAAGTAAAACCCCCCTGGAAAAGGAACTTGTAAATAAATAAACAAGGCCCATTCAGCCTCTGATTCTATCAGCATTTGAGCTGACTGCTCACTGCCTCTTATCCAGCTGGACATGGACAGTGGGCAGTGCTGACACATGGGAGAGACAAAAGTCTGGCGATGAATCAGTGAGCAGAGGCAAGAACGCGCTTAGGAGTCTCTACTGCTTCACGCAGGGGACTTCATGTGATGCAAAACTAAGCTATCAAGTGTCTTGGGCCCAGAGGACTTGGTGGTTCAGGCACCCGAAAGGATTCTAGACGATAACAACTTCTCTTTGCAGGTACATCCTGAGCTAAATAGTTTCTGTGGATTAGCTTGAAAATGTAACCACCTTTTAGCACAAATCTATTTCAAACACATCTTCCCATAAGCAGCTTGACATTTGAATGCTTGCATAATTCATAAATATTCGACAGTTATATTTAAGACATTCCATTCGTTTTCTCCAAACAAAATCCTTCTAGAAGGGAGAACTTGCAAAGCAGTGCATCAATTTCATATGACATCCAAGTCTTCCGAACTCTGAGAAGACTGAGGAAGCCCATGCTGTTCCCTTACTCTGTGTGTGTGTGTGTGTGTGTGTGTGTGTGTGTGTGTGTGTGCATGCGTGCGCGTGTGGTCAGTCTGCTCAGTCATGTCCAACCCTGCGACCATCTGGGCTATAGCTGGCCAGGCTCCTCTGTCCATGAAATTCTCAAGCAAGAATACTGGAGTGGGTTGCCATCTCCCCCTCCAGGGAATCTTCCTGACCCAGGGATCGAACTCACATCTCTTGTGTCTCCTGCGTTGGCAGGCAGGTTCTTCATTACTGTGCCACCTGGGAAGCCCTCCCTTATTGTGCCAGGCTACAAAGAAAGCTGGTATTTGGTGGAAGACAAGGGAGGAAAGAGTTCTAGCTGAAACCTGACCAGAGTCACAGCATCACAGACTTATGAATTTATCCTGGCAAGTTGCTCTGGAGGTAGAAAGCTCTTACTCTTTTCGATTTACTAAGATTTACAATAAAAATGTCTGGTGTAGACTCCCGTGAGGATATATAAGCTACAGCAGTTTCCTTCTCTGTTACTGCTGCTTCACTGACTCTGGTTGACAGACCTACTCGTCCTCCTGCAAACCTCTGTCCTGCAGCCCTAATGCCGCAGGCCAGCAGAGAGCTGGCAGATAGCAAGGCTGTACAGAACCGAGCGCACCAGCTACTCCCCACAAGCTAAGGTGGGAACGAGAAACGATCATCTGTTGTGTCACCATCACCTTTTAGGCCCATTAACACTTAACTCTCTCAAATCTAACATCTCTTTAAAATCGTTGTTTCAGTTAGTATATTACTTCTCACTATGGTAGTTGCTTGAACGTGAATGAAAGTTTCATAAATGTTGGGCTGGTAAAGCATCTGCCTGCAAGGCAGGAGACTTGGGTCGGGAAGATCCCCTGGAGAAGGGAATGGCTTCCCACTCCAGTATTCTTGCCTGGAGAATTTCATGAACAGACGAGTCTGGCAGTCTACAGTCCATGTGGTCACATAGAGTCAGACACGACTGAGCGACTAACACTTCATTCTGTATTTGCTTGAGCAGAAGTTTCAAAGATGGAGTGTTCTTATACCACTAAACCTACCAGCGTTTAGTTGCTGGTAAGAGTTTAGAATAAGGTTTGTCAGGACAAGGTAAGTGGAAATGTACGCTACCAAACAGAAAATCTGGGAGTGAAATCCATTTCAGGGAACATTTATCTGAACAAGACTCCAGTTCTAAGAAACCCAACCCTAGAAGTCACTACTGAGAGTCTGGGGTTTATCAGCATGTTGCTCAGTTCCAGTTCTGATTATCCACTAGCAGTCCAATGATGTTTAATAAGCAGCAGGGACACATGGCTACCAAGGATAATTCTGCCAAACTGAATGGGAAAGTTCAGGATTTAATACATGTAATGCAGTGAACACATTTGGCCGCTAATATAATTGGCCCCTTGTCTTTCATTTTAATCACCTTTATTAGAAAAAATGTATATCATACTATAGGAGTTCACCATATGGAAATGGCAACTTAAAATTTAATGCTCTATTACCAAGTAGAAAATTAATACATTATGATTTTTCATAATGAGAATGGAATTGAATTATCACTTTGATGCAAACTTGAAATAATTTTGTCTTTTAACATGACTTAGAAAATGGGTGTCAAGAACAGACCAACCAATTCAGTACCCAAATTTTTGGTTTTCCCTAATTACCATGTTACTTCTTTATCTGTTTACATGTTTGGTTACTTAGGGAACCAAAAGCTTTTTCTTCGAGATTATTCAGGTTTCAATCCTATTCAATAGTATAAAAGAGCATTTATGATTTATAATCAGAGCACATTTATAAGAGGCTGCTGAGTGAAAATGGCTTGGTATATACAGCTAATTAAGTTTTAGGGAACTGTTTTCATTACAAAACAGGCAACACTTTATGGATAAAGCCTTTATCGCAACCAGTATATAATGTCTTTTCTATCTGTCCTAATCCATACTCTGATACATTATAAAAAAGGGCCTGTATGAAGCAAATTCTATAAAGTTATGACAGCTTTACAAGATGAAGAGCCCTAAATATCTCACAGAAAAATTACAGAAATCACAGTTCTTTGCTAATTGTTTCTTAGATCTTTTGGCTTCTATAAAATCCTTATTTACCCTCAATCCCATTCCAAGAGATAACAACACTCAGCATTGACTATGGTTCCTTCAACAATGAAATTCAAACTGAAATATATTCTATGAAATGAGAATCCAATACTTAGTATTTATTACTCACTGATTCTTGGCTCCCATCTTTCTTGCCCTCACATCCCATTATACTGAAGAGCATGACCACTTAGAAATCTTTCTCAAACTGTGTTCCTTGAAACAACGGTATGCCACAAGAATGTGTGTTCAACATGATAGGCATTAGCAGTGTTTAAGTTTTATTTTAAATATGTATCTAATCAAAAGAGTGAACACCTTTACAGAGTGATTGCTGAATGCAAATCTTTTAAGAAATAATGCACAACCCATGAGAAACAAAACCTGTTCTGGCACACAGAAACTTATATACTAATGCTCATAGCAGCATAATTCATAATAGCCAAAAAGCAAAAACAACCCAAATGCCCATTAATGTTTAAAAAAAGAAGACAGAATATCCATAAAACAGACTATTACTCAGCAATAAAAAAGTACTGATACATGATGAAAAATAGATGAACCTCAAAATCCTTATGTGGCGTGAAAGAAGCCAATCACAGAGGACTTCATATTGTATGATTCCGCTTATAGGAAATGTCCAACAGGCAAATCTATAGAGACAGAAAGCAGATTAGTGGTTGCCATGGGCCCAGGATGGGCAGGGAAGAGTGTGCTGAGAAGGAAGGGTTGGAAGTGACAGCTAAGGAGTGCAAGGTTTCTTTTAGGCACAAAGAAAAATTCTAAAATTGATATGGTGATGAATGTACAATCTTGTGAATATACTAAAAGCCACTGAATTGTACCCTTTAAATGTGTGACTAGTATAATATGTGAATTATGCCTCAGTAAAGCCACATGTAAAAAGAAAAAAAAAAAGTATTTGGACAGATACTTCACTAAAAGGACATCCAAAAAACCATCCATAAACACATAGAAAAGGTGCCCAAATTTAGTAGGTATCAGAGAAATACAAAATTAACACCAAAATGAGACACCACCACAGACCTCCCAGCACTAAAAAATAAAAGATGGATAATACCATGTGTTGGTGAGAATGTAGTACAGCAGACATGAAGTGAAGTGAAGTCGCTCAGTCGTGTCTGACTCTTTGCGACCCCATGGACTATAGCCCACCAGGCTTCTCCGTCCATGGGATTCTCCAGGCAAGAGTACTGGAGTGGGTTACCATTTCCTTCTCCAGCAGACATATTCTACTGAAAAACATTAAAGTGGTAAAGCCATATAGGAAAGCTATTTGGTAGGATCTATTAAAGTTGAATATATATACTGTATGTCTTGGCAATTCTATTCCTAGATATATATATACCATGCATACATACATAAAAAAACATGCATAAGAATGTCCATAGCAGAATTATTTTAATAGCTTGAAACTGAGAACAAAAGGTCATTATAAACTATGGTATACTTATACACTGGAATATAACAGTAATTAAGATAAACTACCAACATATACAGCAGCATAGATAAATTGGATTAATAATATGTTGAGGAAAACACAGATACAAGAGAACATATAATAAAGTAATTTAAAATGGGCAAAAGCAACGTGTCACTATTAGGACAGTGATTACCTTTTGGCAGGAAAAGAGGTAGAAATGCAAAAGAAAGGTTAGTCATGAGGGAGGCTGCTGGGGTGTTAAGTTTTATTTCTTGATCTGGGTGCTAGTTACATGCACATGTTTACTTTGTAATAACTCTTCTAGTTACACATATATGATTTGCATTTTCCTTTATAAATATGTGTATATAAAAATACTATATTTTGGTTTAAAAGTTTATTTTTAAAAAGTGAGGGAAAAAAGAAATGGTATACAAAAGCACAATACTCGACAATGCCAAGAAAGTGTGACCAATCATTTACCCAGAAATTTTCCAACAAACAGTTACACAGAACATGCACAGCCACTTCAGTAAATGCTGGTCTGTGCTGTGAATCCTGTCATTCTGTTTCAGCATCTATTTATGGTATTTTATATTGAATATTTATACCATATAGACCTATGGTTAGCTCATAATCCATATATGATGACCCAAGTGGCCAAAAAGCCAGAACACTTCAAGGTGATGTTAATAATCACAGCACTCGGTGTGAAGTGCTACTGCTAAGTCATTGTATCATAAATCCACAACGCCACTAGTTCTACAGTATGAAGATGTACCATCTAATTTCACTTTACTCTCACTTCCTTTTTCCGCTAGACACCAAACAGGAAAGAAAATGAGAGTATAATTCAAGAGTTGAAAGAAAAAGGAAATGCAGGAAACTCAATCAGATCTGCATGACTCATGTTGTGTCAATTGCGAATTTCTAATTTCAAGCCTTTAAAAAAAGAAGCTTCAAGGACCCTTCAAATTATGTTCAAGTCAGATGCCTGATTAGACAATTGAATCACTTTACTGGACTACATTTTTCTTGATTCAGATCTCTCTCTTGCTGCCACAAATATGTTTGTTCAGTGTAAATGGAGTGATGAAGATTGACCTTTCTAGCCAAGCAGCTGGCTCAACAGGATTTTAAATGATATGCTTAGGATTTTACTCCACTCAATTTAAAGCAAAAGGAAGTGTGTGGATGATAGATCCACATACCTAAGTTTTACTGTAAGAATTTTAGAGCCTCTGTCCCACTCCGTCTGACAAAGTCAGAATTTCACATCAGAGTGATGTTATAACCAGAAGTGAAACACCGAACTACTACCGTGAAAAGTTCAGGGCTCCAAAACAGAATTGGTAGTGGCTCTGTCTTTTAAGAACTGTCCCTATCTATTTTCCGGTTCTTGAGAGTAAAAACTGAACAGAAGGGAAAAAAGCAATTGCTGTGCCCTTAAGCCCTGCCTATCTTATCTTAACTCATTCCAATGTCTTTTCTCTGAGTTTCCATCCAATAGCACCAAAGTAAGATGCTCATTCCTGGAGGAAGGCATGGCAACCCACTCCAGTATTCTTGCCTGCAGAATTCTCATGGATAGAGGAGCCCAGAGGGCTACGGTCCCTAGGGTCGGGCGCAGTCGGACATGACTGCAGCAACTTAGCACGCATGCAAGATGCCCATTTCCTTCTTTCATACTTCATAACTTGACAAAACAGTAGTCTTGTAAACTCACTATTCTTTTGTTCAAACATTAAACTTTTATTTTCTATTAGGGTATAGCTGATTAACAACGTTGTGGTAGTTTCAGGCGAAGAGCGAAAGGACTCAGCCATACATATAATACATGTATCCATTCTCCCCCAAATCCCTCCTCCCATCCAGGCTGGCACATAACATTGAGCCCGGTTCCCTGTGCTTTACAGCAGGTCCTTGCTGGTTATCCATTTTGAACGTAGCAGTGTGTACATGACCTGCCCAAATTCTCTAACTATCCCTTCCCCCCAGCAACCATCAGTTCGTTTTCTGTGAGTCTCTTTCTGGGAAACACTCTTCTGGATACAGAAGACCACACATATTTGCAGCATTTTGTAAAAATTTTTATTCCCCCTAATTCTTAGCCCCCCGTCACCCACTTACTGTTTACTCCTAACTCAGCCCATCACTTTCTAAAATCATCAACAGGAGATTGTGTGCAACTGCCTGAGAAATTACCTACTCAAAGCAGCCCTCAGAAACAAATTTCCATGAATAGCTAATGGAAAGGAGAAAGAGCCTATATTTATGAAATTTCTTTTAGACCTGCTACCTGACTTTCATTCAAAGCTAGCATGTGAGCAAGTGCTAATCTGCATAGCTGATAGGAAGCTGAGTCCAATCATTTATTCACAGCAGGCACAGTGCTGGAAGCTAAGGATGCAGAGATAAAAGACTCTTCATTCAAAGTCAGACTTGTCATTCAAAGAACTCAAAGTTCCAGTGGAAAAGAACCTCATAAGTCAACAATCATATTATCATAGACGTGTCATGACAGGTGTATGTCCAGAGCGGCATGGGAAGACAAAAAAGCAAGCACCAAACCCAAGTTTAAAGAATTGGGGTAAGTTTCTCAGATGAGGTGGCATTAGATTTAAGTGTGGAGAGATACTGAGAAGGAATCCAGGTGGGAATGGTGGGGACAGGCCATTTCACTTGGAGGAAGCCAGCATGTAAAAGACACAGCAGTCCAGGGAATTCTCCGGCAGCGCAGTAGTTAGACTCCGCGTTTCCACTGCAGCGGGACGGGTTCCATCCCTGGTCAGGGAACAAAGATCTTGCATGCCATGCAGCGAGGCAAAAAAAGACATAACAGTTCTGTTTAGGATGATGATAAAAAGACCTGGAAGTGGACAGTGGTGAAGGTTACACAATATTGTGAATGTACTTGATGCCACTGAATTGTACATTTTTTAAATGGTAAAAAAAATTATGTATGTCTTTCCACAATTAAAAAAAAACACACACATGGGGCTTCCTTGGTAAAGGAACTGCCGGTCAGTGCAGGAGACACAGATTTGATCTCTGAGCTGGGAAGATCCCACATGCTGTAATGCAGCTAAGCCTGTGTGCTACAACCATTGAGCCTGTGCTCCAACCATTGAGCCTGTGCTCAAGAGCCCAGGAACAACTACTGACGCCTGAGTACCCTGGAGCCCGTGCTCTGCGACAAGAGGAGCCACCACGAGAAGACTGCACACCGCAACTAGAGAGCATCCCTCTGCAGCCAAAGGAAAGTTCCCACAACAAGGAAGACCCAGCACAGCCAAATTCAATTTTAAAATGCTAAAAAATAAGACAGATGTCTAAGTGTGTAAAAACACCAAATAAGATATCTATAGAGAAGACTGAGTGGCAGGAAAAATGATGGAGCTGTACCAGGGCTAGACCAAAACATGAAAATGAAAGTCGCTCAGTCGTGTCCAACTCTTTGCAACCCCATATAGTCCATGGGATTCTCCAGGCCAGAATACTGGAGTGGGTAACCTTTTCCTTCTCCAGGGGATCTTCCCAACCCAGGGATTGAACCCAGGTCTCCCACATCGCAGGCGGATACTTACCAGCTGAGCCACAACAGAACCCCTGGGCTAGACCATAAAGGGCTATATATTCCATGTTAATGGAGTATAAAAGATAACCAGAAGAGGAGGAAAACTGGAAGATCCATGAGTGATTAGGAGGCTATTAATATAATCCAGAAGAAAAATCAAAGTCTGAACTCTGGAGAGGCAGTGGAGACAAAAAGAATGAACAGATTTCCAAGACTGAATGACAGAAGAATAAAGTAAACTTGGAGGCTAAATGTGAAGGAGTGGGAGGAGTCTGGAATGATTCAGGTTTGCAGCTGGAGCAAAGGCACTCTGTGATGCCCTTCACTCAGAGAGTGAAAGCAGGTGGACTGGGGAGCATGGTAACTTCTGGTTCAGTCTTCCCAGTTTGAACCCTTGTGAATGAAGGGTTGTGATGAAGACTAGCAGTTAGAGGAACTGCAGGATTTCTTAAGTGCGTCTGGGGACTTCTGCATCAAAGTCCAGCTCTGTGGTGAAAGCCACTTTTCCACATCTCTGAACAGAGCCCAGCACCTCTCCATCATGCCAAAATTAAGGGCTTTGATAGACTCATGTGGATAGAGGCATCTGTCAAGGCCTTAAGGTTCTCAGCAGTACCTTCAGGGAGACTCATCAAGAGCAGCATCTATTAACAAAGGTGAGTCAAAGACAGACAACAAGGCTGCCACTTCACGGTGGCCATGGTCACATTCAGGACTCTTGAAATAATCGGGAAGTTTCACAAGGATAGACAGGAATCTCACAGGTTGGGAAGGAAAGGGCAAGATGAGTTATTGTCATTGGGAGAACTCAGGTGGCGCTAGTGGTAAAGAACCCACCTCCCAGAGCAGGAGATCGAAGAGATGGGGGTTCAATCCCTGGGTCAGGAAGTTCCCCTGGAAGAAGGCATGACAACCCACTCCAGTATTCTTGCCTGCAAAATCCCACAGATAGCCTGGAGGGCTACAGCCCATAGGGTTGCAAAGAGTTGGACATGACTTAGCACATAGCATAACAAGTACAGAACCTAAAAAGGACCTGCTTTATTCTTCCCGGCTACTGAGGCCTGTGTATCAGTTAATACACATTTTAGAAAAGTGATACGATGCTATTTACTAACCATTTTGTAGGCTACTCTTGGACATTTAGCAACATGGTGAGCATCTATGTCATAACGCTCATCCATAACTTCATACTTAAGGCTAAATAGTATCTGATTGTATGCCATGATTTATTCAATCAATCCCTTATTGTTGGACATTTAGGTATGAGTAGAGTTTTTCAAACTATTAAGCATTAAATCCATCACCTCCAATTAAGCACATTTTCATGACAACTAGGAATATCTAACCATTTTATTTGAAGATTCTTTGTCCATGAAATTCTCTCTGGATTTTTTTTTTTTTAAAAGAATCTATATAACCGGCTAAAAAGAATACATAGCAATGTACAAGGCCTGATTTTATAAGAAGAAAGCAAACTGCTCACTTGTTGCGGGTGTGTTAATTTTATCAAGCCACTAGTGTTCCATATTGTACAATGGAAGAGGCAGGTAATTCACTAAACGACCCCCTGGTGGCACAAAAGAATAAATGCGTCTCCAGTAAGTGAACCATGTGCTCTCTGTCAGCAGGATCAAGGGTATTGTTTTTTATGTCCTGTCCTATCTCATGGACGCTTAGTGAGTTGGCCTTCCTGAGTTAGCAATGCTTGCATGCTAAGTGGCTTCAGTCATATCCAACTCTTTGCAACCCTATAGACTGTAGCCTCTGTCCATGGGATTCTCCAGGCAAAAAATAGAGGAGTGGGTTGCCATGCCCTCCTCCAAGGGAGCTTCTCTACCCAAGTATCAGACCCATGTCTTCTATGTCTCCTGCGCTGGCGGGAGGGTCCTCTACTAGCGCCACCTGGGAAGCCCAAGTTGGCAATACACGTAGGCAGAGATGCCTCCATCTGTGTCCATGCCGTTCCGTCTATCTGTAACGTCCTTCAGCGCCCTCAGTTTCTGTGCTCAACCAGCTCCCACTTATTATGTGAGACATTTCAACTGTTATTTCTTCTAGAAAGCCTACCCTGATCACTCCATCCTGAGCCAAGTGTTCCCCAAGAGTCCTGTTTATGCCTCTGAATACTCAGCACAGTTTATTAGGGTGATTTGATATTCACTCACCTGATTATAAGCCTTTTTAGGCTGAAACCTTGACTTTCACTGTAATACTCAGGGTCCAGGCACATTGCTTCATTAAATGATTGCTAAAAAAAAAAATGCTACGATTTAAAAAGTGCCACAAAGTCTCACCTGAATATCGACACTGTAACCCACCAGTAATACTTTCTATTGAGAATAACTGAGCAACATGCCTAACTATGAAGGTTAAGTACAGTTTTCTAATAAAATAAAATGCAACAATAATTTGACAGTGCATAATCATTGATGTGATGCATGGTAATTAAGCAAACAATAAGCGATTGTATAAATTACTACCATTGGTAATTTCCTGGAAGGCTTTGGGATGGCATACTTCCATTGCTTGGTGGTGATCAACTTCTTTCTCCATCAGAGATGGGACTGATCTCAACCAGTTCTGCTTCTATTTAAATGGCCCCTCAAAATAAAATAAATGTCCCAAACTCCAAAACTGCTCCCTACTCCAACATACCTTTCCCACACACACACACAACCTGCCACCAAAAAAGCAAACAAACTAAGCAAGATAGGTTTGTCGGTCACTTAGGTGGTTGAAATATGCTGACAATTCCTCATATCAGGGCAGAGTTTCGAGGGAAAGTGAGGAAGAGGAGCACATGGGACTGTCGTCATAAAGCTCTGGTGATGAGAGAAGGAGTGACAACAGAAAGAGGAATGAAACTGGGTGAAGCCCCAAAATTAACTTTAAATATCAATCTATAGCTGCCCAAGCATCCCTCCTTTCTTCCCCTCTTTTCTAAAATCCAACTTCCAGGAATTCTCTGGTTGTCCAGTGGTTAGGACTCTGCCCTTTTGCCCTGCAGGGGGCACGGGTCTGAGCCCTGTTCGGGAATCCCAAAGCCACAGTGCAGCCAAAACAAATAAAAGCCAATTTCTATCCCCTGAACTTGCCGTGTGAAGAGACCTTTTAACTTTCATTGGTCTTAACTGTTATATTCATTTACTTTTCACAACAATACTTAGAGCGACACAAAGTCTTCTCATCTCCAAAATGGGGATAATACCACCTGCTCACAGGCCAAGAGAAGCAGGTGATTGCCCAGGAACACATTAACATTATCTCATCAGTCTAAGAGATGTGTTTAAAATACGAGTACAAAGTTCATTCTTCCTCATCATGATTGAAATATTTCAGATTGAAGGTAAATTCTAGTACACAAATGTTCACAGCAGAACATAAGAGCCAAAGAGTGGAAATGATCCAGTCGTCCAAATGATGACTGGGTGAACAAAATGTGGTATGTCCATACAGTGGACTATTATTCAGCAAAATAAAAAAAGGATGAAGTACAACAATGTGAATGTACCTAATGCCACAGAACTGACCATTCAAAATTGTTAAGATGCTAAAGCTTGCATTATGTATGTTTTACAATTTTTTATTTTTAAAGAAAATGAAGTATTGATACATGCTACAAGTAGGTGAACTTTGGAAACATCATGCTAGTAAAAAAAGCCTTCCACAAAAGGTTACTCATATATTAACCAAAAGATTAATATATGATTCTATTTATATGAAATTTCCCAAAACAGGCAAATTCATAGAAATGGAAAATAGATTAGTGGTTGCCAGGATCTGGTGTTAGGAGGGAATGGGTTGTGACTGCTAACAGGTAAAGGATTTCTTTTGGGGGTGGCAAAAATAAAAATATAAAGTGGAAACAGACTTACGATTGTGTGAACATTCTAAAAACCAGTGAACTGTACTCCTTCAAAGGGCGAATTATATAGAAACTAAATTATGTCTCTTATATTTTTCTTTTTACAAGACAAATGCTGGTACACAAAGTGTGCTGATGTATATCTGGGACATTTAAGAACATTTAGAAAGTCAGAATGAAGGTAAGGCCTCAGAAACTGCATAAGTGATCTATTTGTAAACAGGAAACAGCCATAAGGTCCAAAGCACCCCCTCGACCACCATCATGAAACTAACAACAAATGCTGATATATCATTTAGAAAAATAAGACTTCCAGGATGCTAACCACACCTGCATGAAATACCCAAGTGTTCATTCTTTACCGGATCTGAAAGAGAAGAAAGCAAATGTCTAGTGAGTAACAGCTCCTGCAGGGTCTCACGTAAGGGTAAAAAGCTGCTCTGCCTCCGTCTCTTCTCCGCTGTGCTGGGATTTTTAACGAGGCCACCTCTCTTGCTGCATGAGAGGACTGTGCGGCTGATCAGAGGCCCTGAAGGCTGCCTAGTCAAGTGCCTCCACTTCAAGTCGTAAGAGCCAAATTAAATGCTGATAGACATCATCATCCAGTTTTAACCCCACATTGTCTACCTCCGCCTTTCTTCTAACAAGAAGTCTCTCGAATCTATGTGCTCCATTTTATGCTGCTCCTTGGCCTCTGCCCATCTCCCCATCTCCTAGGAGAGCAAGACAAGAGGCTTCTCTACCTCCTGCTCCTCACTGTCCTCTCCACTCATTTCTGCAGCCTCATGTCCCCCCCCCCAAACAATATCTACCCTCCCCCATCATGTATTCTTCAGTTTTCCTGAACATCCTCACTAGTGCCTGTGGTGATTATCTTAGCAAATCCCTAGAAGACAAGGCCAAGATTTCTCTCAATTCATCTTTTGATACAATAGTCTACTAATGCATTTCCAAATGATACTCTAGCTTGAGATTCCACCAATTGATCGTGGTACATTCCTTTTGTGTACTGATTATTTTTGTATTTTTAAGCACATTTTTTGGTTATGAGAAAAACATACTCTAACTTTTATGGATTTGTTTAACAACATTTACTGACTACTTGGGCTTCCCAGGTGGCACTAGCGGTAAAGAATCTGCCTGCCAATGTAGGAGATGCAAGAGACGTGCGTTCGACCCCTGGGTCAGGAAGATCTCCTGGAGAAGAAAAATGACAACCCACTCCAGTATTCTTGCCTGGAAAATTCCATGGAGAGAAGCCTGGTGGACTACAGTCCATGGAGTTGGAAAGGGTCGGACACAACTGAGTGTGCATGAACACGCACACACACACAGACTACTCACCATGTTCAAAGCATATATTATTGGTCATTCTTTGCAGAGTCAGAACTATTCTTTAAAATCAGCCCATATTATCAGAAAAGCAAGAAATAACAAATGTTTGTGAGGATGTAGAGAAAAGGGAACCTTCATGCACTGTTGGTAGGAATGCAAATTGGTACAGCCACTATGAAAAATAACACAGAGATTCCTCCAAAAATTAAGGACAGAACTACCCTATGACCCAGTTATTCCACTTCTGGGTATTTATCTGAAGAATATGAAAAGATATTCAAAAAGATACATGCACTCCTATGCTCATGATAGCATTGTTTATAATACCAAGATATGGACTAAATGTCCATCAACAGATGAATGAATAAGATGTGGGGGGTGTGTGTGTGTGTGTGTGTATAAATATGCAATAGAATACCACTCAGCCATAAAAAAGATAAAATCTTGCCATTTGTGATGATATGAATGAATTTTGAGGGTATTATGCTAAGTGAGAGAAGTCAGATGGAGAAAGACAAATATATGATTTCACTTGTACACAGGGTATAAAAAATAAGTAAAAAATAAATGAAAAAAAAAAAAACCAAACACACAGATACAAAGAACAGAGTAGTGATTACCAGGGGGAATGGGACATCAGACGGGGGAGAGAGTTCGGTAAGGGGGATCAACGGTATGGTAACAGACGAAAACTAGACTTCTGGTGGTGAGCACACCGTATAGTGTTCAAATATAATGTTGTGCACATGAAACTTAATATAATCTTATAAACTAATATTGCCTCAATAAATAAAATTTTAAAAGAAAAAAAATTAGCCTTAATAATGGAGAAAACTACACATGTTTATGGGAAATCCCTCTACCTTCCTCTCAATTTTGCCATAAGTCTAAAACTGCTCTAAGATAAAAATAATAGAGGCTTTCAAAAATTAGCCTATAAATCAGAGACCATATATGAAACTGGACTGCAGCATACTCAAAAAGAGCATACAATAATAAAAATTAACAGAACGTTAGCCTATTCACTAGCAGAATAAGGGCTACAGAAAGTAAAGTTTAAAACTTACCCCATATTTTGACGGATGCATAGATATAATAGATTTTTTCTGCCTTTTAACTTTACGAGTCTTGATGTGGGATACTGTAGAAACTGAAAATGTCAGATCTCACTTTCCTAGTCTTCCTTGTAGCTAGAATAGAGCAGATGACTTCCACTTGGCCAACCAGACACTTCTGCCCTGGATCTTGACTCTGAAGCTATGACAGTGAAGCAGCAGGGACCAAGGAGAATACGTTTTGGTGGCAGATACCGGCAGCTAAGAAGGTTGTGGCACCAATATCGAGTGTACGGGGCAGAAGTGGCGGTAATGTGGCTCTGGTACCTAGCTTCAGTACCCTGGTGACAGTGGGGCAAGTTGTGGCATCACAGACAGGCAGCAGGGTCCTCTCCAGACAGCCTCGATGGTGTTATTCTTGGTTCTGGGTGCTGCCTACCCTGCCTTGCTGCTGTCCATTTTCCAAACCTGCTTTGCACCTTTCTTATATAAATTTTCTGAGCTAGCCAATGTCTTTTCACTATATTTCTCTCTGACTGTTCAAATCAGCCAAAGTCACTTCTGTTGCTTGCAACTAAAAACTTTGACACCGTGGGCTAATGGTTAACAGGTAGCAGACATTAATCTAAGTGCAGTAAGGTAATTTTTTTTTGAGGACCCACTTATAACTCTTTTCTGGTCAGATTTTTTTACAAAAAGTAAAAGTCACCTTTTTAAAGTAATATGTTTTGGCAAATGTTACAGTCATATAGTCACCAGCACAATCAAGATATAGAACGTTTTCCATCATCTAAAAAAGTTGCCATGTCAGTTTGTAGACAATTCCTTCTCTCTGGCCCAAATCCCTGGTAATCCCTGATGTGATTTCTGTCCCTATATTTTTGCTGTTTCCAGAATGTCATATCATGTAGTTATGTAGCATGTAACCCTTTTTGTATCTGGCTTCTTTCACTTAGCAGAATGCATACGAAATTCATCACGTTGCTGCATAATCAATGGTTAGTTATTTTCTATTGCTAAGTACTATTTCATTTTATTCCACAGGTTGCTTATCCATTCACTAGTTGATGGATATTTGAGCTCTCTCCTACAGGAGAGAGGAGAAAATTATTTTGATAAATTTCTATGTTTTTATCAAAATAGTTATACTCTACCTTCTGAAAGCTTAAATGGTAGGAATCTTAAGACAATACAGAGGAGAAAAGGTACTTTCTCCAGGATAAAACATTTTTTCAAGCATAAAACATTTTAAAGACTGACATATGCTCAGATATATATATATATATTTAATTTTTCTTCAAGTATCTCCTGTGGCACATTTGTAAAAATAAAGACAGCATCCCTCTCAATTTCACAAGAAAATTATAAGAAAAATTGTTCAGGGAAAAATTCAATATATGTATAAGTTCATTTTTGTTTCTCCTTTGCCAGCAGTATCATTACGGCAGGATACAATAAAAAGCAGGATGCTACTTCAGCAGTACCTTCTCTCTTAAATTAACTAGGTTCCTAACTCAACAGCAACTCCAAGCTGCAACTAGTTTTCATCTTGTGGTAATTCATTCTACAGGAGAAAAGTCATTCTCCAAACCTATTTTCATGACTCTCAAGTTTATAAAAACATGGCCAAGGGCTGTTCCAATCCATTCAGCCTCTAAGTAGTAAAAGAGGTAAAGTTAAGATACATGTTTCAATGTGTAGAAAAAATGCTAGCTCAGAAAGAAATCTTAACACTTCTATGTGAAATACAGAATTCTAATTCTAACTCTGCGGACACAGTTTGAGCATGAAAGGTCGACCTCTGCACTTCTACTTCCCTCTGGTCATACTAAAAGTAAGCATCCTTGTCCTGTCAAAATCCTAGTATCTTTTGCAAGACCTTTTGAAGTTTTCAAAATTATAGATTTGCTTAACCCTATTATTTTGTGGTCATTTGGCAAGCATGTTTCCCAAGTATTAACACATGAATTCCAGTCTAAGGCACTGATCATAATTAAATGTAATTTAATGCTTAATATTAAAATTCCCAGGCATTCATACACATACTATTTATACCCATAGGAAAGTCAATTTAAAATAACTAGAGTTGGTGAAAAGATACTATTTTAATGGTGAATAATACTATCCACTTAAAATAGCTAGTATTGGTGAAATAGCACTATTCTAGATAAATTATGGAGATATTATCCAGTATGCATGAAATCAGGGGAAGCTAGATACTGCAGCCTATAATAAACCTCACAAATGAAATCTTGAACTTGGTTATATCACACTTACTGTTTGAGGCAGGAAATCTTCCTGTTCTGTTACAACTCTACTGTAAAATGTAACACAAATGAAATACTTGTTAAATTTTATTTTATATTTGTTATATGTGACTTGTCAATGGCCACCTTGACACTTAACAAAGAAAAATGACCTAAAGAATCAAAATCCACTCTCTACCTCACAAGCTAGCCATTTTTTATGTAGTCTCAAACCTAATATTAAAGTTCCCCCTCATTTTCTTTACTTCTTAAAAAAAAGGCCCTAGGGAATTCAAAGGAGGAAAGAATAGCAGAGTTTCATAAAAGTGGCAACAGTAGCAGTATTAGTAACAGAAATCTTCAGCTGGATGGGAATAATTTCAACCTTCTAGCAACCTGGGGTACCTAACTCCAGCATGATCCTGGAAATGAATGAAGATACCTTCAAGAAGTACCAAATCTGAGCAGAAATGAATAGGTCAGATTCTATCTGCACCTACGGTTATAAACACAGCTGAATTTCCTGTCTTTTGGTCCTAAAATTTCACCACATTGCTACCTGTCCATCAAAATGAAATGGAACACTTGTTTCTTTCTAAAGTTAGAAGACAGTTTGCTGCTGCTAAGTCACTTCAGTCGTGTCCAACTCTGTGTGACCCCATAGACGGCAGCCCACCAGGCTCCCCAGTCCCTGGGATTCTCCAGGCAAGAACACTGGAGTGGGTTGCCATTTCCTTCTCCAATGCATGAAAGTAAAAAGTGAAAGTCAAGTCGCTCAGCTGTGTCTGACTCTTAGCAACCCCATGGACTGTAGCTCACCAGGCTCCTCCATCCATGGGGTTTTCCAGGCAAGAGCAAAGTTAAAAGTGAATTGAAGATGAAAGGTAAATTGGGGTACCTCATAATATAAAAACAGAAATTCTAAATGATATCCAAAAGTTAAAGGATACTGATAAAAGCAGAGATGGTTTTATCAAAGATGAAGAAACTTACAAGTTTAAATTTTGATTCAACAGTTAATTTTGTAGGTAATACTCATACTATACTTCCCTAAGAAAGAGAAGAATAATTAAAATACCTACTAAAAACATTTTAAGAAATAAATTCTAAGGATGTTCTTAACCTAGAGTTCTTAGAACATTTAGGATAGGACTGATGCTGAAGCTGAAACTCCAATACCTTGGCCACCTCATGCGAAGAGTTGACTCATTGGAAAAGACCCTGATGTTGGGAAAGACTGAGGGCAGGAGGAGAAGGGAAAGGACAGGGGATGAGATGGTTGGATGACATCACTGACTTAATGGGCATGAGTTTGAGCACACCCTGGGATATAGGGAAGGGCAGGGAAGCCTGGAATGCTGCAGTTCACGGGGTCACAAGGAGTTGGACAAGACTTAGTGACTGAACAACAGCAACAGCAATCCAACCATATTGACACTGAGCCTGACGGATAGATCTTTCTTTTGTATTTGAATATGCTGTGTACCCATGTTAAAAACGTAATGCTCATCCAGCTAAAACTTTCATGACTACACAGATGGAAGTGATAAAGGAAAAAATCAAGTCATCACATATGAATGCAGAAATTGCCTTGATTTCATCAAAAGAAAAATGGTAAAAGGCAGTAGGAAATGGACTACTTTCTGTCTGGATGGTGGATGTCTGAGCAAGTCGCCTTCATTTGCTTCTAAACGGTGATCTTACTGATGAACTTTCTGTGGGTTATTTANCAAAGAGAATATTAGTGATAATCTATGACGTATTTTCAATATTTCAAAGAGCCCAATGGAAATTCTATATTGACTCAAGATTTCTTTTGATTTGGTTATTCATAATTAGAAATTCTAATTGACATGTACATATGTCCTTCATTAATTAAAATGGTAAAATCAATTATTACTAAATATAGTTTAGTGGTGGAAAGTCTTTAAAAAGCAGTCCATGGGAGGACAAATAATAATGGAGTTCTGTTTAACTGTCTTGATAGGGTACAACTTCCAAATCAAACCATCATAAAATTGAAGGGGAAAAGAGTCACATTTTTAATATTTTTAAATCCCTTCTGAACCTCCAAGTAGAGTGACCTGATAGTCAAAGAATTAAAAAAGTTTAAATCCTATCTGGTTCAGTTTAAGAGAAGCTCATGGAGTTAATATTTCCCTGAGCCTTCCTAGAAGACAAGGGTATAAAAAATAAAAATTAAATCCTCCATAATCACAACACCCAGAGATAAAAGCCATTAAAATTTTGATGTGTAACCTTCTGTAATAGGCTGAATAATTACCCCCAAAGATATCAGTTCTAATCCCTGGAACCAAAAATGTTACTTTATTTGGAAAAGGTCTTTATAGATGTGATTAAGTCACATTCAGGAGATTATTCTGAATTTTCCATGTGGGCCTTGAATGCATAAAACACAAGTGTCCTTATGTAAGAGAGGCAAAGGGAGGTTTCACACGGAAGAAGAGACGAAGGCAAATAACTGGACTGGAGTATTGCAGCCACAAGCTAAGGAATGCTGGCAGAGGCAAGGGACAGATTCTCCCCTAGGGGCTCTGAAGGGAGATACAGACTGGCCAGCATCTTGATTTCTGCCCACTGATACTAATTTTGGATCTCTGGCCTCCAGAATTTGATAGAATAAAGGTTTACTGTTTTTTTTTTTTTTTT
>SJYT01072856.1:0-13912 GCA_006410635.1 Cephalophus harveyi | reverse complement strand
AGGGCACACCCACCCCCACAGCTTATCAACCTTGAGGGTCAGATGGGGTCCAAGAGGGGACACAGGAGAGGCAGAAGAGCACCCGTGGATTTAGAGTGAGAACTCTAGGGAGAAGGAGGACGGGGCACCAAGCTCTGATTTCTAAGTCGGTTTCTTCTCTGTCCCAGCTCCTCGAAGTCTAGCCATGTGGTCTTGGGGGTCATCCCCTCCCCTGGCTCTGTTTGTCAGCTGTACACTCAGGACCATCTCTCCTCCATAGGGCCTTTGACGGAGGGGATATGGGCCTAGCCTGGCCCCGGCCTCACAGTCAAGTGGGACGCCCAGCACCGGCCCAAGCTGTAGCAGGAAAAGGGCAACCGCCAGCCACTGCTGAGGGTGTTCTGTGTACCAGCACAGCCAGTGCGTCACACAGCGGTGTCAGTGAGTCCTCCCTGTAACCCATGAAGGAGACACTTCTGTTCTCCCCCAGGCAACACTCCAAGGCACGGAGAGGTCAAGGGACCTGCTCAGGGTCAAACAGCTGGGGTTATAATGCAGGTAATTGGGCTCCAGAGTCGCCGAACTTCATCCTACGCTGTGATTCATGCTCAAATGTCTCCTATTAAAAATAATGCAACTGGCAACTCTTGACAGCCGCCTGTCTACCCATCTGTGTATCTATCCATGCATCCACCATCCGTCTCTCCACTGTGTTCCTCCGTGTCCCCAGCGCACAGGAATTTAAAGGACCAGGTCAAAGTGGAAAGCAACCAGCCACCACCCGCAGTCAATGCTGCAGTTTCTGGACCCCCACCCTGGGCTCCCCACAGGGGCTCTTGTCACTCTGTCCATCAGCCTCTGCTCAGGGAGAGGGCAGTGCTCAGACCCTGAGGGTGCAGAAGGCCCAAGAGCACGGGAGTCCAGGTCCCCTGGAGCTAAACTCCCTTCAAGCAGTTGAAAGGGAGATAAACACCCCGGCCTCCGGGCCTTTGGCAGCGGTGGGAGCAGGCAGGCAGCTGTGCTGCTCACGCGCTCTCAGCCGGTCTCCAGGGGAGTGGACCTGGCNCACGGGAGTCCAGGTCCCCTGGAGCTAAACTCCCTTCAAGCAGTTGAAAGGGAGATAAACAGCCCGGCCTCCGGGCCTTTGGCAGCGGTGGGAGCAGGCAGGCAGCTGTGCTGCTCACGCGCTCTCAGCCGGTCTCCAGGGGAGTGGACCTGGCGTGCCCGCTGGTGCCCGCTGGACCGTCCACTCACCGGCTGCCAGCGGCTCTCCACTCCTGGCTGCACCTCCTCACTCAGTGCCTACTCCCCATGCCCGACCCCGTCCCACATCCCGGGCTCCCGGTCTGCTTGGAGGACATCTCTGATGCCACCCATCCTCTGCCAGTTTCCTCTGGAGCAGCTCAGAGTGATAAATGTCAGGATGGCCACCCTGAGACCCCAGAAGGAGCTGCTGGTGAGCTCTGGACTGCCTGCTGTGGGGGCGCGTAGGGGGAGTCACTGAGCACTCTCTGCTTCCAGCAGAGCCGGCCCTGTCTCCCGTGGACGGACTCGGCCAGCGGTGACCCAGAGCAGACCTGGCCCCCTATCCGTCTACGCCCAGCACCTGGCCCAAACCTTTCTGTATGAAGACCGAGGGCCTCACACAGGTATCCTGTGCTGTCAGTGACAGCCTCTCGGGATAGTACATGCTGCACGCGTGCTGAGCCACTCAGTCATGTCTGTTGCTGCTCTTGGGACTGTAGCCCGCCAGGCTCCTCTGTCCATAGGATTTCCCAGGCAAGAATACTGGAGTGGGTTGCCATTTCCTCCTCCAGGAGATCTTCCTGACCCAGGGATCGGCTCCCATCTCCCGTATCTCCTGCATTGCCACTTCCTGCAAACAAGCTGCCTGCCTGCTCTGCGGTACTGAACACGGGTCAGCCTTCAGGGTATGGGTCCTGACTGCTTCCTTTACCAGCTGGGAGGCCTCGGCCATCCTATTTAACCTCTCTCTGCCTCAGTTTCCTCATCTGGACCACTAATGATACCCACACCCCACAGGGGTTTTCTGGGGGTTACACCGCAAAATGTAAGGGAGCGCTCGGTACTCCCAGCCCTCGGCGTGCCCACAGCAGCTGTCGGCCACGGTGGCGACATTCGTCCTTCTCTCTCCCTGGCCAGGTCCTCAGCCTGGCTGCCTGCCCCTTGCCCACTGGGGCTGCTTTGCAGGGCATCAGCCTTCAGCGGCTCAGATGAGCCTTGCACTCTGCTCGATGCCCTGGGCTCTCTTTTCTCCTTTCAGCAATGAATTCTGCATTCAGCATCTGGCGGAGAGTAAAAAGTGATAACGAAGATGCTTCTGGGGAGTCACATAAGAGCAGAATGAATCATAATAGTTACGACCAGACAAATCACCTGGAACACAAACCTCACTGTAGAGATTTTTATGTAATTCCACTTAGCGGTTCTATAGGCTGCACGGTTCTAACCTCACCAGGAATTAAAACCATGGCAGTTGGGAAAAGTAACTCACTAAATCGGTTAAGAGTTAAAGGCTGATGCGTTTAACCAGTTTCTCACCTCGTCTGATTCTTCAGCAACTCCAGTGAGTGGCTGCTAGCATTCTCCTTCTGTCTGAAATGAGACTGAAGCCTGGGGCAGGCTCTGGCTCACGCCAGGTCACAAGCCTGCGTGGCGTGGAGCCAGCACCCAGAGCCAGCTCCTTTTTCTGGGGGCGGTTGCAACTTTGGCATAAAATATTTTAATTTTATTTAATCAATAAGCAAAATTAAAAATGATAATACCCTGCTGGACTCTTGGGAAAAGAAAATGAAGACATGCATGGAAGAGAACTCTCACTGTGCCTGGGTCCCGGAAGCTCGGGACACAGAGCGGCCGTTTAGGCTGCTCTGATGTGTAAGTGATAAGAAACCACAGAGTCCCTTACCGGCTCTCCGGGGGGCCCTGGTTTTCCATCTCTGCCCTCTTTGCCTTCTTCTCCCTGCAAGAGAAATTCAAACCAGTTACCTGGTTGCAGAGGCCCAGAGGGAGGGAAGGACAGACTTTTGGTTTTTGCCGGGTGTACAGCTACATCCGCACACGACCGACAGGACTGGCTGCATTTCCAGGTTTACGCCCCAGCACCACCGTTCTGACTTGGATCCTCTGTTTGGCAGTGCCTGGTGCACAGTGGAAAAGCAGTACATTGCACTGGCATCACTTTTTATTGCTATGGATGGAGAGAAGCCCCTCCTGGACATGCTCTAACTTAGGACACTACAGGCTCGTCCCCAGGCCTCCTGTGTTGATGACAGAGATGGGGGGTTGAGGATGCTGCTTCTGATGAAGGTGACAAGGACCCCGAGGACTCAAGGAACTCCTGGGACTTGACAGGGGCGCTGAGAATGACAGCCAGGGCCACGTCTGGTGTCGGAAGGACACCAACATGTCACATTTCATTCCATGAAATCAAGCTACGACTCCCACCTGCTCCCCACCCCCTACCAGCCCACCCGCTGCTCTCAATCAAGACACTATTAGCCTCATGTGTCTCTAAGAGACTATGAGGTTACAGGACTCTCTGCAGATCAGGACACTGATACGTCACACAGGCTCAGGTTCCAATCCGGGGCTACCTAGACTGGGTGGGTTCCGGGGAAAGAAAGCAGCAGGCAGCAGGGCCGAGGGAACCGGAGGCACAGCGGGCAAGGTTAGAACTCGCTTGCACCAACAATGCATATGATCCTGGGTGAACTGCTGGCATTCTCAGCTCTGAACGGCCCCTCTCCTAAACAGAGATGACAAACCTGCTCGGCAGCGTCATGAGGGGGCTCAGAATCAGTGCTGCCACCTGAGATGCTTAACCAACCAGCGACGGCAAGTGACACCCGCCGTGAAGCTGCATCGCGCTGACAGGTGCGCGGGAAGTCACGCTGTGCCCCTCATTGGCACCTGCAACGTCAGTGCCCGGGTGCCAGGGGGAAGCCCTGCAGACGGTAATTTAAGTTTACCGACCATCCAGGCCACTGGCCAATGCTCCATGTGCATCCGTAACCCATAGCGATCCTGCTCCTGACATAACCATAGTAACACCAGGTAAGCCAGCTGGGCAGGCCTGAGGCCAGGCAGTGTTGGTCCTTTTCTCAATTAAGAGTTAACTCCAGAAACTGCTTCTCCCCCCGCACAGAGTGGTGGGGAGGAGCATCAAGAGACCCACACACAGCAAAGAAAGCGCATGGAACAGGGTGAGATCAGCACAGCAAGGAGAGCAGCCAGGACTGGAGGCTGGAGACCTCGGCACGAACCGAGGAGTGGGGCTGTGGCGAGGCCTAGGCAGGTTAACATGCAGAGAGTGCTTTGCCCACAGCCCACCCTGAGATTAGCACCAGGCACACAGAAACTATTATGACTCCTATCGCCCAGGCAGAAGGGAGAGGAAGAGTTTTCTAGACAAGGATGATTCATTAGAGGAAGGCACAGTAATGCAGAGTGGCTGGGAGGAAGAGCCATGGAGTGAGAACGGATTTTACGGGGACAGAATTGAAGAGACAGAGAGCAAGAAACGGGGCTCAACTCACAAAGCGCCACGGAGGTCAAAATCTTGGCTTCCATCTGCTGATGACCATGAGCAGATGAGTTTTGCACGGGAAGGGAAGAAGGGAGGCAAGAGAGGAGGAAGAAGGGAGGCAAGAGAGGAGGAAGAAGGGAGGCAAGAGAGGAGGAAGAAGGGAGGCAAGAGAGGAGGAAGAAGGAATTTTTCTAAATCACAGAATCACATCTAAGGTCATTTCTTTCCTCTCCAGTTACCCTAGGACTTTGATGATAAGGGTTTGGCACAAAATTCAAACTAGGATCTTCTCTCCTTACCTTTACAATGGCTGGAATGAAATCAAACATTCCCTAGTCGCTCTGACACACTAGGCCACATGGTTGCAGTTTATACCAACAGAGGTTTCACATCCCAGCCTGTCTTTTAAGATCTGTGCACCCTGGATAGGGGCCTTAATCTCCGGGGTGGCATAGCCACAGTGCGGGCTACTGACAATGTCCAGGAAATGCCTCCTTGACCAATGGGAGCGTTTATCAGACATTCAAGGAGGAAGGGCTCCATAAAAACCATTCATTCACCCACATACTTATTTCCGTAATATTGTCCACGTGCTCAGAACATGTGGGGAGCAAAAAAGCCTGGTGTCATAGAATCCACAGCCCAGAACATAACCCAGTGACTACCAGCCACTCTTGTTTTATGTCCCCAGATCTAGCAACTAGTAGGTGCCTAATTAGAGTGTGTTGAATAATCAAATCAATTAATAATAGGGGAGGTGGTCACAGATCAAACCATGACATAAAGATGTGATACCTGCTGAGGCAGACACTTAAGAAAAAAGGAAAGAGACTAAGCTTATCCTGGCCTGAGGGGCAGAGGGTACTTCTGGAGAGTGATGCCTGGGCTGAGATGGGAAAGATCAAAGCCATCGACTAGTGAAAGAGGTGACGGAGGGCATTCGCGGGGGACACAGACACATGTGCAAAGGCCCTGTGGCCTGGAGAAGAGAGGGTGCAGAGTGTCTAGGAACCCAAAAGAAAGCCAGGACACGGCCAGCACAGCTGGAACAAAAGGTCACGTGGTGGAGGGTGCTGGGTGGGGCCTGTGGCCAGGAGCGGTGCCAGGAACAGGCACACTCCAGGCCTTGGGCCACACGAGGATGCATTCTCAATGAGAAGGCAGCAGGCGGCCTCCCTGGACCCGCCTTATTACTAACATACTGGAGAGTCTGACCCTATTGAGAAATATATTGGGTTAGCCAAGAGGTTTGTTCCAGTTTTCCCATAAGATGTTGCGGAAAAACCCAAATGAACATTTCGGCCAACCCAATATTAAACTGAAAAGTCCAGAACAGCAAGCTTCCTGGGTGGCTCAGATGGTAAAGAATCTGCCTGCAATGCAGGAGATGGGGGTTCAATCCCTGGGTTGGGAAGATCCCCTGGAAAAGGGAATGGCAACCCACTCCAGCATTCTTGTCTGGAGAATCTCATGGACAGAGGAGCCTGATGGGCTACAGTCCATGGGGTCGCAGAGAGTTGGACACGATTGAGTGACTTTCACTTCATTTCACTTCAATTTTGCAGTATGTTTCAAGAATCTTAGATATTATTACACTCTGACAAGTAGACTTTTGGGCACCATCCTACACAAGTAAGGAAAGTGCTATGCATGTAAAATAATCTATTGTAGATTTTTGAAATAGCTTTATAAAGTTTATCAGGCAATAAAGAATAATCATATATATTTTGATACATTTATTGGGTAGAGTGTATGTAAAATTTATGAGCGTTTAATACCAGTGTGGAAAATATAAAATGTTTATATTATCACAAACCATTTTCAGAGTTGTGTGTGTGTGTGTGTGTATGTGTGTGTGTGTGTGTGTGTAGAGAGATGAAAATTTTATTTACACAAGTAAACAACAACAAATATATACATAGAGAAAGAATGAGATTAGGACTGGCTTTGCATAGTGATTTTTTTTTTCTAATTTTCTATTGTACCAAAAAGTCCCCTAGTAAACATGTTCTGCTTTAACAATGGTAAAATATCATTTTCTTGGCATATTTTTGTAGTAGAGAAACTTGATTTAAAGCCACTTACTGGGATGCCGGGTAATCCAGATGGGCCTTGGGGGCCAGGAGGACCTTCTTTCCCCTAAAAGATCCAAAACGCAGAACACCATTAAATTTCTTGGGCTGGCTTTTCTGGAGGTGAGTGATCTCATGCAGAATCGCCTTCGTGGTCTGGAAGGAGTCCTCATCCACCTTGTTCCTTTCCAGGAGTTGCTTCTCTGCAGGGCAGGGAGATGCCCTGGGCGGGGCAGAATCACACAGCTGGTGTGCAGACCGCGACTCACTTTGGCCTTATTACACAGACTCAGGGGGAATTAGGGCTTGGAAGGCACAGTGGGAAGAGACTTAGGGGGTCCATGAGACCTGGGTCCAGATCCAGCTCTGTGCTCTGTCCCCAAACAGCCCGTGTGTCAGGAGCCTGCGTCACAGCACAGACACAGCATCTGCAGGGCTTCTGCACACAGGACGCAGGACGAGAAAAGAACTGACCCGGGACGCACACAGCAGGTGGTTTTGTTACTGCCGCCCTCTGATCCAGAGGTTCCCCAACTTTTTCCCATCCATGGTGGCGTTTAGTATCCCAGCTTGGATTGTGTTTACCAAGCTGCCTTAATTAATACTTCCTTTCCATTTTAGTCACCAAAAACACACTCCACAGTCAACCAGATGGGGTAATCAGTGTTACCATTTTTATCCCAGTGGGCTTATTTATATCACCCTGTGTCTCTACCATGCGTATTTCAGAAGTCCTGATAACTTCTGAATCTCCCGTCGTTGCTTTTCCGTTGCAGTAGACACTGATGTCAGGTTTTACACTCTAATCCACATTCCACATTTGGAATTGACAACCACTTGTAAACATTTCTGTAAACTTATGCTGCATGACATCTGAGATTACCCAGAGACCCTGTCACTTACACCAATGTAAAATAATCACAAAGCAAACAAACAAATTTCATCCCCTCCCTGCATCACCACATCTGCAAACACATTAACAAATAAAGTGGTTTTTTTGTCAACTTGGGCCAAATATTTGATCACATGAGGTATTTTTAAATAGCAATAACAGAGCTATTATTATTATAACAGATAATTATGATTGTTATCTGTTATTACCTGTTATAATAATAATTTTTATTATTAACAGGTGCTTATTATTCCAGAGGTCCTACTATGTAAGCACTAGGAGTCGAGGACAAGAGTCACCAAGCTCCGGCTCTCAGCTTGTTTGCACAACGTTTCATCAGAACCCAGTCTCACCCACTGGTCTACACACTGTCTGTGGCTGGTTTTATCTTACGATGGCAGAACTGATTGTCTGCACCAGAGACCATATGGCCTCCAAGACTGAAATATTCACTGTTCAGGGTCTTTTTGCTCCAATCAGGTGAGCTGAAGACTCAATAGGGAGTCAGTATGGTTGTTCCTAAGTCTGTTTTCATGACTTGTTGCATGCCATAGAAATTATGCAATTTAATTTTTCATGAGATTACCCAATTAAATTTAGATGGAAAGAAGAAAAACCATGATCATTTCATGCAAATTAAGATGCTGAAAATACTTGATAAAGGTGAGACACTCACTGTCTAAACAGATAGCTGATAGCTGTACCATCAGAAGATAGCTATAAAAGATTAGCAAAAAATCCTAACAAACTAGGATCCTACATTCAAACTTCTTCACGGATGTTGTTATATATTCAAACTACTTTTTTAAAAAACAACAGATAGTAAATGGGCGGATATTCTTTCTATAACATAATAACAAGAGACTCTATTCAAGGAAACAGAAATAAAAATGAGAGCCTTCCTTCTTTGTCAAAAAAACTGGCAAGTGGTTTATATGTTTTAATTCAAAATGCAATAGGAATGTTTTAGATTTCTCTCCCTGTGTAAATTCTTTGTTTAATTTTATTTCTGTTTTTTAACTACCAATACTCATTGCTTGTGCCAAGAAAACTTCAGCTGTTTTGTGGTTTGATGTTTATGTTTAAATATGAGGACAGTGGACAGCTTCAAGCACAGGCGTAATTTGCAAGGACAGAATCCATGTCTTATTTAATGTCATTTAATTCCTAGGAATGTGAGGATTTACATCTGGGCCCCAAATCTTATTTTCCTCGGGCAAACAGTAAGTTAGTTTTTATCAGGGCAATCTTTTTCTGTCTGAGAATCAATAAAAAGCTGCCTGCAGTAGGGTTCATATTGTATTCAGCCTGGAACTTGTAGGTGGGCTGCTTCTAAAGGATCAGCCAGATGATAACCATAAAAAGAACCACGTGGCTTACTTTTTAATCTTGGCATCCCCCTACCCATAACCCACCATCCCACACAGGGGGTGAGGTTGGAGTTAACAGAAAGAACGCCGAAATGGGAATTTTCAAACTTCTGAATGACCTTGGATGAGTGACCTCACCCCGTCTGCTCTGTCTTCTCATCTGAGGAAGAGGAGTTCTCCTGGCTGACCCCTAAAGTTTTTCTGGCACCAGAGTGCAGGGATACCAGGGCAGGGTTGACCTGCTTACTAGCAATAGTCCTACCTGGAACACGACCCTGAGATTTCCCTAGAGTGGGGTCTGCACCTGGCCCTGACACGCTCTCACTGCCCCTGAACTGGTAGCTGCATTTCTCTGATGCCCACTTTCCTTATCTATAAAATAGAGACAATGATTCCTATTGATAAGAGGCCATCAGATGAGATAAGAGGTTTTAAGGGACTGTAAATCCCTTTAAGAGACTATGCATGTAGTGACTACAAACACAATGTCTGCTAAAGTAATGTTCATCTTTGCTCTATGGTGCTGAAGCCAAGAATGGTCTCACAGCTTCATGTGATGAATTTAATGCTGGTTTTTGAGATAAAAGTCTTGGGTTCCAACCAAATTGATCTGTGTGTTTTTAGGATCCCAACCTGCAACTTCCGTTTTCACTCTTAAAGTCACTCTCATTTCACTCAGGGCTTTCTGAACAGCTGGGTAACAGGGGCTACTCCTGCCTGACATGCCGCTCATACCACAGGCTCAGGACGAAGCAGCTCCAGGCTTTCTAGTCCCCTGTGCCTGTTCCAAGTGGAAACCACACCAGAAAGGACTAGAGAGATGGCGCTAAACCTTGAGCCAGTGTGAACTGGTTGTAAACTGAATTTTGGAACAGCCGATGGCCAGGTCATTTCATCCAAACCTGTCATTTACAGGCTGGATAACCAGGGTTCTAACAGAAAGCAACTCCTCCTGTGGTCGACTAGTAGTCAATCAACCCTTGGAATGTGGGCCATGGGAATCAGGGAGGACCAGGGCAGGGCCCTGAAGTTCTGGGAAGTTCCAAACACATGCTGAAGGCAGATCCTGTCCATTGAGGAACTTACTGGGGGTCCTTGGATTCCTGGTGGTCCGGCAGCTCCTGCTATTCCGTCAGCTCCCTAAGGAAGGTAAACCAGAAAGCCAGTTGGTCATGTATCTGAAGGAAGGTCATTGGCACCTCTTCTTTGGGCATCAGGCAATGCACAGAATTGGCACCCTACGCCCCTTCACAGCTGCATGAGCTGGGAGTATTTCAGAGGTGCTCTGCCTCTCCCAGCAGGGTGCGATAGCCTCTGGGAACACAAAGATGCTGGGAGGACAGCAGGAGAGGCCAAAGCACTCGCCGGCCAGTGATCCATAGGCAAGAGGAATAAACAGCCTCCCTTCAGAGAGGACACTTTCAGCTAACATCAGGGAACATTTTGGGAAACAAGGCAAGAAATAGACAACTGGATATATAATATCTTCCAGCGAGCTAAAGAAGACGGCTGCCTGTACCAACCCAGGGATGAAGAAATGCAGGAGGCGTTCCACACAGGTGAGGAAGTGGTGTGAGGCGAGCCCCAGACACTCTTCCGCCCCAGGGTTCCTCTGCCTGTAGTCGAAGCCCTCACGTGTCAGAGCTCAGATCCCGCCCTCCTCATCACAGCTCAGGCACCAGGTCCTCGGTGAGCTATTTCCCAACTACCAGATTCAAAACTGCAAGTCCCTGCTCCTCACCACCCCGCTTCTGGTTCTATTTTCTCCAGCTTTTATGTCCACCTGACCTCCTAGTGTTTATCACTGTGTCTACTGGGAACTAAAGTGGTGCCTTGGAGACAGTAGACACTCAACAGTTCTTCAGTAAACCAATGACTGAGGAGCTGGGCTGGCTGGGTGGTAAGGGCAGAGGCTCTTTAGAGTAATGAGTGCATTGCTGCTTACTGGCTCTGAGGGAATGCTGCAAGACCTCTCAGCTGTCCTCGTCCATAGAAGGTAGGCAGTGACANGACAGTAGACACTCAACAGTTCTTCAGTAAACCAATGACTGAGGAGCTGGGCTGGCTGGGTGGTAAAGGCAGAGGCTCTTTAGATTAATGAATGCATTGCTGCTTACTGGCTCTGAGGGAATGGTGCAAGACCTCTAAGCTGTCCTCGTCCATAGAAGGTAGGCAGTGACACTGCCCGAGCCACAGGGAGGTGAGGAGCGAGTGAGGCAATGTCCCACAACGTGCCTAGCACAGCATCGAGGGCACGTTAGGAGAGCACCCTCTCAGAGCCAGACTTCCTGGGTCCATGTCCCGGGTCCCCACTGAGAGCTGTATGGCCCCAGGGAAGTTATTTTATTCCTCTGCCATCTCAGTTTCTTTGTAAAATGGAGAAAAAGAAAAAGACAGCACTCATTTAATTTGAGTAAGGTATAAGTACAAAGAGGTAACCTGTACCAGGCACATATCAAGAGACTCCTAGAGGGTTTTCCGTTATCGGAGGTCTGATGACAATAGTCTTTTTCTCTGCCTGTCTGGCGGCCAACCCAAACCAGGAACACTGCAGGAAGTAACTAAACACGGGATAACAAGCAAACAAGCTCTCACAGGACTTTATTTATGCCTTTCAGCAGTCTTTATTCAGTCATTTCACACACATTTATTGGGTGCCTATGTTGGCTCATGGATGGAGGAGCCTGGTAGGCTGCAGTCCATGGGGTCGCTAGGAGTCGGTCGCGAGTGAGCGACTTCACTTTCACTTTTCGCTTTCACACAATGGAGAAGGAAATGGCAACCCACTCCAGTGTTCTTGCCTGGAGAATCCCAGGGACGGGGGAGCCTGTTGGGCTGCCGTCTATGGGGTCGCACAGAGTCGGACACGACTGAAGCGACTTAGCAGCAGCAGCAGCATGTTGGCTCAGGTGCGGGCAAAGTTTCAGGAATACAGAAGCAGCCACATCATGATTCATTCGTGAACTGGGCGTTTTTTATAACAGTGGTTGCCTCTCCAATGTCCCTTCTCCCTTTAGGCCAACGCCTTTCCCCATGAGCTATACTATCGCTATCTTGATCAGTTTTTCTTTTTGCTGATCGTCAGATGTCACCAAATCCAGTAACACAGGCAAACAGAGTGTAAAGAACTTTCCTACATGAAATTATACATTTTGAAACAACCAGATTTTCATGAAACGAAATGATAGCAACCTAATCAATTCCCTACAAGGTTGTTCACAAATGTGGCCACTGCAGTGCATGCCAATGGCAAGGCCAGAAGAGGAAGGCATTCCAAGTAATTACTTACTGGTGGTCCAGGGTCCCCTGGGGGGCCCATGAAACCAGGAACTCCGGGATGACCCTAGGAAAACACAAGACGATTATTTCAAATGCTTCCCCAAAGGCTTTTTACTTTGTGCAACTACAGATTTCAGATAACAAGTCAGAAGCCATCTCCTAACTCAGATAACCATTCTGGATATATGTGTGTGTGTGTGTGTATATACATAAATCTACATATTTATATTTATATCAAAAGCTGGCTGAGGGAGTGTCTAGCAATCTACTCTGGAACTGGATTTACTTCAAAAGAATATGAGGAAGAAGTATACAGATGAAAACAAGAGTGGCTATACAGCTGAAAGATGCTGTGGCCAGGTGAGACGTCCAAAGGGATGCTTTCTATTATACTCTTTTACTTTCTTAATGGGGTTTCACCAGTGGCTCAGTGAGAAAAGAATCCACCTGAAAAAGAATCTGCCTGCAATACAGGAGACACAGGAGATGCGGGTTTAATCCCTGGGCCAGGGAAGATCCCCTGGAGGAAGCAATGGCAACCCACTCCAATATTCTCACCTGAAAAGATACCAAGGACAGAGGAACCTGGCAGGCTACTTGTAGTACACAGGGTCACAAAAAGTTGGAGATGACGGAGAGACTAAGCATGTTTTTTTAAAATATAAATTTATTTTAATTGGAGGCTCATTACAATATTGTATTGGTTTTGCCATACATCAACATGAAGCATGTTTTTTAAAAATATGTATTTATTTCTTTGGCTGCTCTGTGTCTCAGTTATGGCATGTGGGACCTTCAGCTGGGGCGTGTGGGGTCCAGCTCCCCAACCAGGGATGGAACCCAGGTCTCCATGTTGGGAGCGCAGAGTCCCAGCCTGTTGGCCACCAGGGAAGTCTCTACACACTTATTTTGATGTGTTTGAAGTATCCCATAAGAAAAACTTAAAAGCAGGTAAATGCATATACACAATTTATACCCACAATGGAAATTGCTCAGTTAACTGAATTATGGCATCTCTGAGAATATTACAATTATTTTAAGAAAGAGAGTCATGTCCCTGTGTAGAAGGGAGTCTATGTGTATTACAGAATGAGCTAAACCGGTTATGGCGCAAAGTATAGCACCTCAGTGTTCATGCAGTACAGCAGTTAGCAAACCAAGCTAACCGCTATGAAAAAAATGGCTTCCCTGCCCTCTGCCTTCACCTCCTTCCACAGGAAAACGCAAGTTGCAACGTTCGGTCTAGAGAGCACTGCTGTTGAAAACGATTGAGAGTAATCCAAACACAGTTTGTTTTCCAGGACAGACATTTATGCCGAGTACGTCATCCGATGCAGCGCTCATCTCCCCGGCCCTCGGGTCTCTGCCCCCGAGCCTCACCTGTCGCTGAGGGTCTGTGGGGTCAGGGATTTTGCCCACCGCTCAACCTGAACCTCAGACCTTGGGGCAGGGCCTGGCATGGAGTGGGTTTACCGTGAAGAGATGGATGGAAGACTTAGAAGGAAAGGCAGGGCCCCGTGGAGACAGGACAGGAGACGGAAAGGGGGAGAGGGCGGCAGAAGCAACGCACAAGCAGAGCGGTCGGTCTAAAGGCAGAAAGGCTGCTGCTGCTCTGGCTGCGTGATGATGGGAGACCGTGCTCAGGCCTGCAGGAAGAGCACCACATCGCCATGGGGACCATTTTACAAGGCGTTTGGAGAAGTGGTCCAGCAGGGATGGATAGGCTCTCACAGGGGAGAGTCATATGGCAGAAGTGGAGGGCTGCTGCTGC
>SJYT01072846.1:80220-106876 GCA_006410635.1 Cephalophus harveyi | reverse complement strand
GAGAAACCTGTATGCAGGTCAGGAAGCAACAGTTAGAACTAGACATGGAACAATAGACTGGTTCCAAATAGGAAAAGGAGTACATCAAGGCTATATATTGTCACCCTGCTTATTTAACTTCTATGCAGAGTACATCATGAGAAATGCTGGACTGGATGAAGCACAAGCTGGAATCAAGATTGCCAGAAGAAATATCAATAACCTCAGATATGCAGATGACACCACCCTTATGGCAGAAAGTGAAGAGGAACTAAAGAGCCTGTTGATGAAAGTGAAAGAGGAGAGTGAAAAAGTTGGCTTCAAGCTCAACATTCAGAAAATGAGGATCATGGCATCTGGTCCCATCACTTCATGGGAAATAGATGGGGAAACAGTGGAAACAATGGCAAACTTTATTTGGCGAGGGGGGCTCCAAAATCACTGCAGATGGTGACTGCAGCCATGAAATTAAAAGACATCTACTCTTTGGAAGGAAAGTTATGACCAACCTCAGTTCAGTTCAGTCCAGTCGCTCAGTCGTGTCCGACTCTTTGCGACCCCATGAATTGCAGCACACCAGGCCTCCCTGTCCATCACCAACTCTTGGAGTTCACTCAGGCTCGCATCCATCGAGTCAGTGATGCCATCCAACCATCTCATCCTCGGTCGTCCCCTTCTTCTCCTGCCCCCAATCCCTCCCAGCATCAAAGTCTTTTCCAATGAGTCAACTCTTCGCATGAGGTGGCCAAAGTACTGGAGTTACAGCTTTAGCATCATTCCTTCCAAAGAAATCCTAGGGTTGGTCTCTTCAGAATGGACTGGTTGGATCTCCTTGCAGTCCAAGGGACTCTCAAGAGTCTTCTCCAACACCACGCAGCATATTAAAAAGCAGAGACATTACTTTGTCAACAAAGGTCCATCTAGTCAAGGCTATGGTTTTTCCAGTGGTCATGTATGGATGTGAGAGTTGGACTGTGAAGAAAGCTGAGCACTGAAGAACTGATGCTTTTGAACTGTGGTGTTGGAGAAGACTCTTGAGAGTCCGTTGGACTGCAAGGAGATCCAACTAGTCCATCCTAAGGGAAATCAGTCCTGGGTGTTCATGGAAGGACTGACGTTGAAGCTGAAACTCCAATACTTTGACCACCTGATGCGAAGAACTGACTCATTAGAAAACATCCTGATGCTGGGAAGGATTGAAGGAGGGAGGAGAAGGGGACAACAGAGGATGAGATAGTTGGATGGCATCACCAACTTAATGGACATGAGTTTGGGTAAACTCTGGGAGTTGGTGATGGACAGGGAGGCCTGGTGTGCTGCAGTCCATGGGGTCACAAAGAATCGGACACAACTGAGCGACCGAACTGAACTCTGGAAGCCAAAGAAAGAAGCCTCAGAGTGAAACCAACTCTGCCAACAACTTGATCTTTGACTTCTAGCCCCAGAACTGAAAAGAATCAAATTTTTGCTGTTTAAGTAATCCAGTCTCAGTCCATGGGGTCACAAAGAATCGGACACAACTGAGCGACCGAACTGAACTCTGGAAGCCAAAGAAAGAAGCCTCAGAGTGAAACCAACTCTGCCAACAACTTGATCTTTGACTTCTAGCCCCAGAACTGAAAAGAATCAAATTTTTGCTGTTTAAGTAATTCAGTCTGTGGCATTTGTTATGGCAGCTCTAGAAAACTAATACAGTGACTTTAAAAAACATTTTTTTCTACTTATTTGTTTGGCTGCACTGAATCTTTAGTTGCAGTATACAGGACCTTCAGTCTTCATTGTGACATGCAGGATCTTTAGTTGAGGCATGCAAACTCCTGGTTGCAGCAACGTGGGATCTAGTTCCCTGACTGGGGATCGAACCTGGGCCCCCTACATTGGGAGTGCAGAGTCTTAGTCACTGGACCACCAGGGAAGTCCCTACAGTGACAATTTTAAATGGGATGGAGGGAGAAGGGCTCTTTGAAGAAGTGACATTTGAACAGACCCACGTAAGATGAGCCAGAGGGAACAAAGTCTGGACTAAGCTCACAGCACACACGAAGGCCTTGAGGTGGAAACATGCTTGGCATGTGTGAATGCAGTTTAGCCAAAGACCAGGAACACACTTGTGGCTGAAGAAAGTTGGATTTGTTGACTAACTTCAGTAAGGGAAGGTGCACACCATAGGAATGGTACAACATTTCAGTAAGAAAGTGTGAGAAAAGACTTGTAGAATTTGGGCTTGTTTTATGTGATTTAGGCATGAGTTCAAGGAAGTGGAGATTTTCTCTGAATTGGGTGTTGTCAGGAAGTGGGAGTAATTCTACCTTATCTAGAAGGTAAGAAGAACAGGAAAGGGAGGTGTTAGGTCTTCTGTGGCATGGACATCGTTCCTAATTTGCCTGTGTTCAGACATGATTATGGAGTGATCTTGTTTTTGTCTTGGTTCATCACAGTCACAGAGAGCTTTTGTGTGATGTTGATGTTCTATGAAATTGTGTATGTTCAATGGCCCACCTGCGAGTTCTGGGACAATTTCTAGAAATACCAACATCCCATTATTAGTGTCAGGTCAGCTGCCAGCTACCAAGGGCCGCTTTTCTTTCTCACATATTTGTGGAGCTGCAACAAAGTCTCTTCCTGAAATGAAGGCCTGGTCAAATGGCTCTCTCTCTGTGAACCTCAGTTTCCTCATTTTCAAAATAAGGATTTTAATGGCTACACAGGGCTCTTATGAGGGTTTGATGAGATAGAGTATATATAAAGTGCTCATTTTATTTATGATTATGTGTCATTATTGTTTGTTGTTCATTGTTTAGTCACTAAGTCATGTTCGACTCTTTGCGGCCCCATGGACTGCAGCACGCCAGGCTTCCCTGTCCTTCAGCAACTCCCGGAGCTTGCTCAAACTCATGTCCATTGAGTCAGTGATGCCATCCAACCATCTCATTCTCTGTCGTCCCCTTCTCCTCCTGCCCTCAATCTTTTCCAGCATCAGGGTCTTTTCAAATGAGTTGGCTCTTCACATCAGGTGGCCAAACTATTAGAGTTTTAGCATCAGTCCTTCCAGTAAATATTCAGGGTTGATTTCCTTTAGGATTGACTGGTTTGATCTCCTTGCAGTCCAAGGGACTCTCAACAGTCTTCTCTAGTACCACAATTCAAAAACATCAGTTCTTTGGTGCTCAGCCTGCTTTATAGTTCAACTCTCACATCTGTACAACAGCTACTGGAAAAATTCTAGCTTTGAGTATATGGACCTTTATCGGCAAAGTGATGTCTCTGCTTTTTAATATGCTGTCTAGGTTTGTTATAGCTTTTCTTCCAAGGAGCAAGCATCTTTAAATTTCGTGGCTGCAATGTCACTATCCACAGTGACACTGGAGCCCAAGAAAATTAAATCTGTCACTGTTTCCACTTTTTCCCCTTCTATTTGCCATGAAGTGATGGGACCAGAATCCATGATCTTAGTTTTATGAATGCTATTTTATTAAGCCAACTTTTGCTAAGTCACTTCAGTCGTGTCTGACTCTGTGTGATCCCATAGACGGCAGCCCACCAGGCTCCCCCATCCCCAGGATTCTCCAGGCAAGAACACTGGAGTGGGTTGCCATTTCCTTCTCCAATGCATGAAAATGAAAAGTGAAAGTGAAGTCGCTTAGTCGTGTCCGACTCTTCACAACCCCATGGACTGCAGCCCACCAGGCTCCTCTATCCGTGGGATTTTCCAGGCAAGAGTACTGGAGTGGGGGTGCCATCGCCTTCTCCAAAGCCAACTTTTAGTTTTATTAAAAGTTTTATTTTTAGTTTTAATAAAACTTTTAGTTTTATTAAGCCAATTTTTTCACTCTTGCAAAGAGGAGCTAAGGGCTTCATGATGAGGATGAAAGAGGAGAGTGAAAAAGCTGTCATTATTGAGGAACGGGCAATAAGGACCTCCAAATATCAGGGTTTTGTGTTCTGATTGCTGATTACTGCTTCTGATCACAGATATGCAGGCATAAAGGCAGGACATCACTGTTTAAAGCTCCACTGGCTAATGTGACTTCCCAGAAATGTAAAGGGAGAGCTGGGTTTTCTCCCCTTTCCCTGCTATTGGGAGCCAGACATTTAAGGATTAGGACATTCAAAAGCAACTGATACATACACAATACATGGGGATTTAGAAAGTCATTGTACAAACCCAGGGGAAGATGCAAGCTCAGAAAAGATCAGAGATGACCTTCAACCAGGAATTCTATAACCGGCAAAACTGTCCTTCAACAATGAGGGAGAAGTGAAAACATATCCAAATAACCAAAAGCTTAGAGAGTTTGTTACCATTAGACTTGCACTGGAAGAAATGCAAAAGAGACTCCTTTAGTTTGAAATGAAAGGATGCTGGACAGTAACTGGAAATTATATGAAAAAATAAAAGTCTCCAGTAGTTATAAATACATAGGCAATTATAAAAGCTAACATTATTATACTAAAATCCAATTTTAGTTTTTCTACATGACTTAAAAAGCATAAAAAATTATTAACCTTTGTAATTGGGAAAACAATGTATAAAGGTATAATTTGTGACCTTAATAATGGAAAGGAGATGATGGAGATGTATAGGAGCAGCGTTTTTACATGCTATTAAAGTTGTTGTCATTTATTCGCTCAGTTGTGTCCAACTCTTCTGCGACCCCATGGACTATAGCCTGCCAGGCTTCTCTGTCCATGGGCTTTCCCAGGCAAGAATACTGGAGTGGGTTGCCATTTCCTTCTCCATGGGATATTCCTGATCCAGAGATTGAACTCATGTCTCCCGACTGGCAGGTGGATTCTTTACCACTGAACCACCTAGGAAGCCCACTATTAAGTTAATCAGGTATAAATTCAAGCTGAAGTGTTATAACTTTAGGAAATCGTATGTAAAGTAATCCCACGGTAACCACAAAGGAAACAGCCATAGAATATACACAACAGGAAATGAGAAGGGAATCAAAGTATTTCACTACAAAAACATTAACTAAACAAAGCAAGGGAGTAATGGGGCAATGAGGGACTAAAAAGCAAAACGGCACAGAGAAAACAAATGGCAAAATGGCAGAAGTCATGACCACGTGAGATTTATGCAGGAATGTAAGGGTGATTAAACATAAGAAAATCAACCAGTGTAACACATCCTACTGATAGAATGAAGAGGGGAAATCATGTGATTGTCTCAGGTGATAAGGACAAGACAGTTGACAAAATCCAACATTCTTTAATGACAAAAACTCCTGGAAACTAAAAATAGAGGGAAAATTCCTCAACATGATAAAGGGTATTATGAAAATTAAAAAACCCATCATTCACAATGGTTAAAGACTGAATGCTTTCCGCCTATGACCCGGAAATAGACAAGGATGCCAACTTTCACCACTGCTATTCAGCTTTGTGCTGGAAGTCCCAACCACAGCAATCAAACAAGAAAAAGAAGTAAAAGGCACTCAAATTGGAAAGGAAGGGGTAAAACTATCCCTAATCTCAGATGACATGATTCTACATATAGAAAATCAAAAAGAATCCACTAACAATTGAACTCAGCAAAGTTGCAGGGTACAAGATTAACACTCAAAAATCCACTGTGTTTTTATACACCAGTATTGAACAATACCAAGAGGAAATTTTATTAAACTGCTAATTAACAATTTTATTTTACAATGGCACCTAAAAGAATTAAATATTTAGGAACAAATCTAACCATGTAAGTGAAAGACTTTTATGCTGAAACTACAAAAGATTTCTAACAGAAATTAAAGAATATTTAAATAAATGAAAGAGATTCTGTGTTCATGAATGAATACAAAGACTTAAAATTGTTAAGATGTCAACAGCACCCAAAGCAATCTGCAGGTTCAACATGGTGCCTACAAAAATTCCAATAGCTTTTTCAAAGAAATGGAAGCAAATCTTTTGTATAGAATTGCACTGGACCCTTAACAACACAAATAATCTTGAAAAAGAATAAACTTCAAGGACTTACACTTCCCAACTTCAAAACTTACTACAAAGCTACAGAAATTAAAACAGTATGGCTCTGGCATCAGTCCAGTTCAGTTCAGTCGCTCAGTCGTGTCCAACTCTTTGTGACCCCATGAATAAGTGTAGACATACAGACCAATGGAATAGAATAGAAAACCCAGAAATAAACCCTTATACATATGGTCAACTGAATTTTTGGCAAGGGTGTCAAGATCAATTAGTGGGTAAAGGACAATCTTTTTAACAGTGATGGGAAAACTGGATAATCACATACAAAAGAATTAAGTTATACACTTACCTTATACCATATATAAAAAAATAATTTAAAATTGATCAAAGACCTAACTTAAGAGCTAAAACTATTAAACTCTCAGAAAAACACTGGTGAAAATATTCATGACCTTGGATACAGCAACATTTTCATAGGTATGACACCAAAAGCACACGCAAGAAAAGAAAAAAAATAGATAAACTAAACTTCATCAAATTCAGAATTTTTGTAACTCAAAGGACACTAACAAGAAAGTGAAAAGAAAATTGATAGAATAGGAACAAATATTTGCAAAGTATATATCTGATGAAGGATTAATATTCAGAATATTAAAAAGAACTCCTGGAACTCCTACAGGGAGTTCCCTGGTGGCTAGTGGTTAGGATTCTGGGCTTTCAGGCCAAGGTCAGGGAACTGAGATCCTGCAACTGTGTTTTGCATGGCAAAACAAACGCCTACAATTCAACAACAGGAAACCAAACAACACAAGTCAAAAATGGGGAGATGTCTGAAATAGATATTTCTCCACAGAAGACATATAAATGGCCAAGACGTAGATGAAAAGATGCTCGAGGTCATTAGGGAAACGCATATCAAAAGCCTGATGAGATGCCACTTCATGCTAACTAGGAAGGCTCTAATCAAGAAAACAGACAAACTGAGTGAAGTCAAAAAAAGACAAATATCCTATGGCCTATATGTGGAATCTAAAAACAAAAGATACAAGTGAACTTATTTACAAAAGAAACCGAGTCACAGATGTAGAAAACAAATCTATGGTTATAAGAGGAGGGATAAACTGGGCGATCAGGAGGACATATACATACTGCTGCTAAGTCACTTCAGTCTATATATAAAACCGATTACTAATAAGGACCTATTGTACAGCACACAGAATTCTACCCAATACTCTGTAATGATCTATATGGGAAAAGAATCTAAAAAATGAGTGGATATATGTATAACTGATTTATTTTTCTGTATACCTGAAACTAACACAACATTGTAAGTTCAGTTCAGTTCAGTCGCTCAGTCGTATCTGACTCTTTGCGACCCCATGAATCGCAGCACGCCAGGCCTCCCTGTCCATCACCAACTCCCGGAGTTCACTCACATTCACGTCCATCGAGTCAGTGATGCCATCCAGCCATCTCATCCTGTCGTCCCCTTCTCCTCCTGCCCCCAATCCCTCCCAGCATCAGAGTCTTTTCCAATGAGTCAACTCTTTGCATGAGGTGGCCAATGTACTGGAGTTTCAGCTTCAGCATCATCCCCTCCAAAGAAATCCCAGGGCTGATCTCCTTCAGAATGGACTGGTTGGATCTCCTTGCAGTCCAAGGGACTCTCAAGAGTCTTCTCCAATACCACAGTTCAAAAGCATCAATTCTTTTGCACTCAGCTTTCTTCACAGTCCAACTCTCACATCCATACATGACCACAGGAAAAACCATAGCCTTGACTAGACGGACCTTTGTTGGCAAAGTAATGTCTCTGCTTTTGAATATGCTATCTAGGTTGGTCATAACTTTTCTTCCAAAGAGTAAGCTTCTTTTAATTTCATGGCTGCAGTCACCATCTGCAGTGATTTTGGAGCCCCCCCAAAATAAGTCTGACACTGTTTCCACTGTTTCCCCATCTATTTCCCATGAAGTGATGGGACCAGATGTCATGATCTTCGTTTTTTGAATGTTGAGCTTTAAGCCAACTTTTTCACTCTCCTCTTTCACTTTCAACAAGAGGCTTTTTAGTTCCTCTTCACCTTCTGCCATAAGGGTGGTGTCATCTGCATATCTGAGATTATTGATATTTCTCCTGGAAATCTGGATTCCAGCTTGTGCTTCTTCCAGTCCAGCATTTCTCATGATGTATTCTGCATAGAAGTTAAATAAGCAGGGTGACAATATACAGCCTTGACGTACTCCTTTTCTTATTTGGAACCAGTCTGTTGTTCCATGTCCAGTTCTAACTGTTGCTTCCTGACCTGCATATAGGTTTAAGAGGCAGATCAGGTGATCTAGTATTCCCATCTCTTTCAGAATTTTCCACAGTTTATTGTGATCCACATAGTCAAAGGCTTTGGCATAGTCAACAAAGCAGAAATAGATGTTTTTCTGGAACTCTCCTGCTTTTTGGCAATTTGATCTCTGGTTCCTCTGCCTTTTCTAAAACAAGCTTGAACATCTGGAAGTTCACGGTTCACGTATTCCTGAAGCCTGGCTTACACTGTAAAATCAACTATATTCCAATAAAAATTTTAAAAGAGAAATATAAAAACAAGTGTAGGTGAGGATGTGAACCCTTGTGCATTGCTGGTGGGAATGTAAAAGGTGCATGGATATGGAAAACAATTTGGAGGTTCCTCATGTTTAAAAATAGAAATTTTCTATGAACTGGTAATCCCACTCCTAGGTATAAATCCAAAAGGGTTGAAAAAAACTATCTGTATACCAATGCTCACAGCAGCATTGTTAACAATAACCANTGCATGGATATGGAAAACAATTTGGAGGTTCCTCATGTTTAAAAATAGAAATTTTCTATGAACTGGTAATCCCACTCCTAGGTATAAATCCAAAAGGGTTGAAAAAAACTATCTGTATACCAATGCTCACAGCAGCACTGTTAACAATAACCAAAAGGTGGAAACCACCCAAGTATCTAACAACAGATAAGTAGATGCATATAATGACGTGTGTGTGTGTGTGTGTGTGTGTATACAATGAAATACTATTCAGCCATAAAAAGAAAAAATATTTTGTTTTCTTTGAAAATAAAACTTTGCTTTATTTGAAAGTAGTAACTTCCTTATGGGCTTCCCTGGTGACTCAGCGGTAAAGAATCCACCTGCCAATGCAGGAGACACAAGCTCAATCCCTGGATTGGGAAGATCCCCTGGAGAAGGAAATGCCAACCCATTCCAGTATACCTGCCTGGGAAATTCCACGGACAGAGGAACCTGAATGGTTACAGTCCATAGAATCACAAAAAAGTCAGATGGGACTTACTGACTAAACAATAACTTCCTTATATTGGAGCATTGGTCAAAATCCAATACTGATACAAGTGTACATTTTTCAGGGGGGGTCAAAGTACCTACGTCAGGCGAATTTTGTGAATTTCTTTTAGAGGTAAGATTTTTAAACCATGTATGATAATTAAAAACAATGTATACAAACAACATGCGTAATATAAGCCACAGCTCAAATTTAAGCTGCATAACTGAACTATTTAAATTACTTCAACTAACATTTCCTAATATTAACACTGCATATTTTCAGTAACTTAAAAGGGAGAAATCTTGATTTTTATATATGCTACAATGTAGATGAATCTTGAAACATATGTAGTGAAATGAGCCAGACACAGGGGTCAAATGTCATTGATTTCACTTAAATGAGGTGCCTAGAATAGGCAATTTGATAGAGAAAGAAAGTAGGATAGAGGTTACCAGGGACTGGGGACAGGTGGGAATAGGGAGTTATTGTTTAACAGGTACAGAATTTATATTGGGGGTGATGAAAAGATTAGGGTGTACCTAGTGGTTATGAGTGGGCTTCCCAGTCGGAGCTAGTGGTAAAGAACTTGCCTGCCAAGGCAGGAGAAATAAGAGACGGATTGGGAAGATCCCCTGGAGGAGGGCATGGCAACCCACTCCAGTATCCTTGCCTGGAGAATCCCATGGACAGAGGAACCTGGTGGGCTACGGTCCATAGGATCACAAAGAGCCGGACAGGACCGAAGCACCTTAACATGCACACAGTGGTTATGAGTACACAACCATGTGAATGTAATTATTGCCACTGAATTGTATCCTTGCAAAACAATAAAAGAACAAAAAAGAAGTGGGTGGACAGAGGCATGTGAGCCGGTTGAAATTTTATAAAAGTGGTCAGGGAAGGTGTCACCGCAAAAGTGACCTTAAGTAAAGCCCTAAAGGATGTGGAGAATCAGGTGGATAACTGAGGGGAAGGTATTCCCAACAGTGAAGGCAAGGGCCCTGAAGTGGGAGGGTGAGTCATTCCCGAACGCTGAGGTGTCCAGTTGAGTAAGCCACGGGGTGAGTGCAGAGGTTCAGAGAGGGATCAGGCCACACTATAAGTATCTTGACTTCTGCTGGGAAAGGGAGTCTTGGGAAAGTTTGGGCAGAGGGTCAGGATCCAACTTGGGTTTTAACAAGATTCGTCGAACAAAGCATCCCTGGGTACCTCACCTGCCTCCCGGGGAGTCTCTTCAGAAGCTCTTCGTTCCCCAGGATGCATTTCCCCTAGCCGCCATCAGGGGGCAACAGAGCCGCGTGAGCGCCTCGCGTTCCAGGCGCCTGGCCTCGCCCGCCCCGCCCTCGGTGCAGGTGGCCCAGGCTCTAGGAATCCTTAGGCGGAAACCCGTCCCTAGTCCCACGCCTCCACTCGGCCCCTTTAAGAGCCATAGTTTCCGGAGGCCTGACCCGGGGCGATAGACGCCCGGAGGCCAAACCAAGAGTTAGGAATGGGGGGAAGGGGGAGTTTAGAGGCGGAGAAAACTTCCAAAGTAGAATTCCAACTTTTCCTGGGCTCGATTCCCCTCGGGCGTCCCCTAAAGGCGGCAGCTTCCTTTCCGAGAACTTGGCTCTGTTGTTCATATCATCTAAGTGGAAGGCGCGAGAGGGCTGCGGCGCCTCCGTCCCCCGGGACGGGAGGACCCCCAGGGCTAGTGGCAAAGTCAAGCGCGGCAACTAACCAGCCTCTTCCAGCCCAAAGCTCGCTCAGACTCGCCCCTCCCCGCAGCGTGTACCTAGGCGGGTCCATCGCCAGCCGAGGAGAGGGGTGTGGGAAGAGAGGGAACAGGTGCGCGGCGCGTCCCGCCTCTCTCAACAGGTGAATCAACGCAGTTGAGTCTCTGTTCTCGTGATTCACACTCTGCTCGACGTGACCGAAGCAGGAGAGGGCCGGGCGGCGTTCCCTGGTCTTCCACCGCCCTCCCGGCGGGCTGGTCACTTGGTTCCAACCCTCTGGGCAGGAGAGCACCTGGGTCAGCCCACTTCCGGGGAGGGAGGTGGAGGAGCCCCTCCCTGCCGCCCACCCCCTAGCCCTGCCCTCCGCTCTCACCCTGTGTACCTGGGCCGATCCATTCCCCGGAGCCACGGGGGGGTGGAGTGGCTCGCAGAGCCGCAGTGGGACAAGCAAGTTTATCCCTGCAAGCGGACGCGTGCTCTTCATCCACGATGTTTCCTCTCGTTAGAAACCCTAGAATAGGTTAGAGTGGGCTTGGAATAGAGACAAGGAGCGGAAGCGGGAAGGGGAGGAGCAGGCACCCCTTCCAGTCTTGGTGGGGGCCGCGCCCCCTACCCTCCCGGTACCTGGGAGGGGACGCGCGGGCGCGACGCGCCCAGATGGCCGCGATGGCGCCTTTGGCCCGCCCGTTCTCCGGGGGACTGGAGTCCTGCCCGGGTACCCTGAGCTGGCGCGCGGTGGTCTTCGTGTGGCTTTTTCTGAGCACCTTGTGCACAGGTACGGAGCGCGGGGCCCCTGGTGCTGCGGGACGCCGGGAGGGCACTATAGAAGGGCGATGCCTGGAGTTCCACAGCGCCCGGGAGGCAGGAGTACTGGGGGAGGGGGGGCGCAGAGACTAAGACCTCCTGATCCCCAAGGTCTCCGGAGATTCCTGTGCGCCAGAGGGAGAAGAATTCTCTGTTAGTGCCTGAGAGCGCTCCTCCGCCCTTGTTCAGAGATAACAGGAAGTGAAACTCCCGGGATAGCGAACCCGGGAGCCGCAGGGAGAATGGGACCCTTTGTGGGGTAGGGATGAAGGACCACCCAATCACTGAGAAAGGCGGGGATGAGGATTCGGTAGCAGGTCGAGATTTCTGAGTCTTGGGGTAACAGGGAGAAGGCACCTGAGGGCTGGATCGGACGATTCCTAGTGGGTGAGATCAAGAAGCAGCGCCCAGGCGTCGGGTGGGTGCGGTATTGAAAATTCCCCACCCCCTAACCCAGTCATGTCGTAAGAATATCTGCGTAAGAGTCTGGTGAAACGGACTTATGAACTAACTTGGAAACCATCTTCTGCTGGATCTGGTGTTTGTTTGGGCAGGGGGTTTCAGGGGGGCTTTATCTTTCAGCAAGCAGTTTTGGCATATTCGTTTGAGATGGCTTTGGGTAGGGCAGGGTGAAAGGCTGGGGGTGACATAACTAGGGGTTTAGCTACTGTATGGGAAGCAATCCAAACAACTCCAGAATCCCTGCCCCCCTCCCCCGCCCCCCCAAATTCACAAAACCCGGAGTAACTTGGAACACTTAGTTGTTTTTCATAGGGGGCCCCCGAGCACTGTGGGCTTTGGGGGGTGCCATTTGGGCTTGTCTGTACAGGCCATAGACCCTTTCCATGAAATGGTGGCCAAGGGAAGAGGGGACTGGAAGCTGCACTCTGCAGAGGCTGCACTCTGGCTAGAGGAATGAACAGGATGTTCCAAGGAATCTGGCTGTGTGACCTTGCAGTGGCCAGTTCAACCCCCTGGGTCTCTTAAATGGGCATGATTATCCGAGCTGCCTTGAGGATTAAGGAGCAATGTGTGCCAGGCACTCTCTAAAACCGTACACTTGTAAATGTCAGTGATGTGACAAGTAATGTGGCTTCTTCCTGCTGAAGTACTTCCTTGCACTCACAGCGGTCCCTCTGCTGACTCTCTTCTTGTCCTCAGCCCCCACCAGCGCCGTCCAGGTGACTGTGTCAGACCCCTACCACGTGGTGATCCTATTCCAACCCGTGACCCTGCCCTGCACCTACCAGTTGACCACGACCCCCTCGGCGCCCATCGTGATCTGGAAGTACAAGTCTTTCTGCCGGGACCGCATCGCTGATGCCTTCTCTCCTGCCAGTGTTGATAACCAGCTCAACGCCCAGCTGGCGGCTGGTAACCCAGGCTACAACCCCTACGTGGAGTGCCAGGACAGCGCACGCACCGTCAGGGTTGTGGCCACCAAGCAGGGCAATGCTGTGACCTTGGGAGACTACTATCAGGGCCGAAGGATCACCATCACAGGAAGTACGTGGGCAGGGGATTGGACGGGCTGGGCTTGAGTTTTGGTGTTGGCTCCCTCTTAGAGGTTCATCAGCATAGATGTCTGAAAGCACTGGCCAAGGGATGGATTTTTCCTTCTACCCATCCATCCATCCCTTTATCTAACAGCAAAGATTTATCAAGCACCTAACGTAGACCAGGCACCACTTGAGGCCCTGAAAATACAGCAGTAAACAAAATTATCAAATGCCTTCCCTCTTGGAGCTTGAATTCCAGTGAGACAGACAAATAAGGCAAACACAAGCCTGACAGGCTATGGTTCATGGTGTCACGAAAGAGACATGACTTAGCAACTAAACAACGATAATAAACACATACTTTCAAGTGCTTAAAGGTAAAGAAAAGGGGGTAATGGAGAGAGAGGCAGGGGTTCTGTAATAATACTTGTAATATCATCAACAATAAGCAAACTTTATATAAGTAACAGGGGCTTGCCTGGTGGCTCAGTGGTAAAGAATTCACCTGCAGTGCAGGAGCTACAGCAGACATAGGTTCGATCCCTGGCTCGGGAAGATCCCCTGGAGGAGGGCATGGCAACCCATTCCAGTATTGCCTGGAGAATCCCATGGACAGAGGAGCCTGGTGGGCTACAGTCCATAGGTCACAAAGAGCAGGACGCGACTTAGCACACTTGCACACGTATAACTAATAACCTATAAAAGGCCTCCTGTGTGCCAGGCTCTAATCCAGGTTGATGTGAATTAGCTCATTTAGATGATAATAATGGAGTAAGTAGCTTCTGTTACTGTCACTTTACAAAGACCCAGAGAGTTAGTGACTTGCACAGGGTCACACAGCTAGTGGGATTATAAGTCAGCCCTTTGGGGCCTAGTCTCCAAGCTAGTAACCCCTCAGGTTACTTACCCAGGAAGGTCAGCAAAGAACCCACCTGGAGGAGGTAACAGGAGTGAACTGAAGGAGTGAGGGATATTAATGGAGAAAGCCTATATCTTGCCAGGTGATTTATGCCCATTTTACACTCAGGACAACTGAGTCACAGAGAGATCAAATGGTTCATCTTGGTGCACACATAGTAAAGGTCTGGCACTGAGATTTGAACCTAGCCCTTGTCCTTCACTGTCATGCTACTGCTCGGAGGAGGTGCCTCTTGGGACCAGGTTAGGGGTGGGGAAGTCATTCATTCATTGACCCATTCACTTGGCATTTATTGGGCATCATCTAAGCGCCAGAAGCTATGGTAGTTGCTGGGGCTAGAGAGGTGATCAGGACAGGTGAGCCCTGCACTCAAGGACGTGATACTTTCGTGGGATGAAATAGGCAACAAATCAGTAGCAAAAGAGTAAGAGGATTTCAGAGGGTGCCGCCGAGTGCTACAAAGAAACCCCACCTGGGTGATAGGTGATCACGATTCACGACTGCTGTGAATATAATTTGAAGAGGAACTGGGACTGGGCCCTAAAGAATCCAGTGGGCAGAGAGGAGGGTGATGGGCAGCAGCGGGCAAGGGATAAAGGATGAGTGTTTTAATCATGGGCATGGGGGCAGAGGAGGGAAGGGGGCATCCCTTTGCAGACCCCAGGAGACCAGGCCTCAGAGCACACCCCTTCCCTCTCTGTCTGGACCATGGGCAGGGACCCAGCCTCTCAGTCTTGTTTCGGGGAGGGACTAGCGCTGCTGGCCCTGAATGTCCTTGGGCAGCTGTTCCTGTGGATAAAAGACTTTCGGGGCAGAGGGGGTGGCGGGATTCAGCCTCTATAGGCCCCTACCCCATAATCCAGGGGCTTCTCCAGCCTGGATCAGGTATCGCCGGCCAGCGCTGTCAAGACAACTCCCGTACTGAGAGCACCCTTGAAGGCTGGCTGGAATCGTGTCCCCTTTGCTGAGTCCGTCATTGGAGTGACCTTCGGGCTCCATCTGGGGCAGATTCTTCCTGCTCCAGAGGCCCACAGGCCCTGGGTTTTCAACCCTGGGCCCGGGTTTGATACAGGCCGTGATTTATAAACATCCATTGTGTGTATGTCCCTTCAGGAAGCCCAGTAGCCACGGGAGCTTCCTCCATTTCAGCTTTGAGGATGGAGAAAAGCAGAGTTGCCTTCGCTGTTCCTAGGGTCGCCAGCCACACAGGTTTTAAAAGTGAAAGTCGTCCTGGGCAAGCCAGAGTGGTGTGCCTCGGCTTGGGTGGTTCCGCTTCCACTTCCGTTCTTCCCCGCTTTGGGTGATGGGGCGCCTGGATCGGGGGGGCCCTCTTTCTACCTCTTCAGGCTGCTTGGGAACCACGGGCACCCCCACTTGGTAGCTCTGGACCTGGGAGCTTGTGGGACCTCTGAGATCATGAGGGCCGCCTCTGCTGTGTGCAGATGAGGAACCAGAGGCCCGGGGAGGCGGAGGGAAGCCCAGCTCCCGTGCCCAGCTGGAGACCTGGCATTTTCTCCCTCTATCTAAAACAATTAGAGCAATGCCCAGCCCAGGTGATGTCAGGACCGGACCCAGACTGGGAACAGGGTGCGGCCGGGAGGAAGGAGGTGAACTCAGGCCTTAGAACGGATCAAAAGAAGCCGGAAAGCCATGTTTTTCGTGAGTTTTGAAAACATCATATAGGCCAAACAAAACGCATTGAGGCCCAGATCCGGCCCACAGGACCAGATTTCAGCTCCCGGCCTAGGAGCTCTTGGAAGGGGCAGAGGCTGCCTTCAAGCCCCACTCCAGCTTTGAGCAGAGCCCTGGTCTAGGGTTCTGGTTTTAGAGAGGTGCATTCAGAGTCTGATTCAAAGATACAAGTGGAAAAAACGATAAGCTGAGAGGGTGTTACAGAGAATTCAGAGGATTTGGGAGAATGTAGGTTAGAGTTTTAGGATGATTCCATGAAAGAATATATACAAAGGTACCTGCTGCTAAGTCACTTCAGTCATGTCCGACTCTGTGCGACCACATAGACGGCAGCCCACCAGGCTCCCCCGTCCCTGGGATTCTCCAGGCAAGAACACTGGAGTGGGTTGCCATTTTCTTCTCCAGTGCAAGAAAGTGAAAAGTGAAAGTGAAGTCGCTCAGTCGTGTCCGACTCTTAGCGACCCCATGGACTGTAGCCTATCAGGCTCCTCTGTCCATGGGATTTTCCAGGCAAGAGTAGGGTGCCATTGCCTTCTCCGACAAAGGTACCTAACACATAGTAAAAAATCAATTGGGGGCTGGATGCTTGACCATAAAGGAGGGTGTCCGTGCCCAAGGTCACCCTACCGTCCCGTCACTTTAAACTCGGTCGCCACCTCCACGACAGAGGCACTTCCTGTCTGAGTTCTGTACTGCTTATCACCATCTGAAGCACAATATGTTTAAATTTTTTATTTGTCTCTCTTTCCACTTAGGAGCTTGAACCCTGTCTGGGTGGGGATTCCTAGCTGTCCTCTAGAGCAGTGGTTCTCCAACATGTGGGTCTTAGGGTCACTTAACATACTTACTGAGGTCTGCAAATAACTTTGTTTTTACAGCTAGAAAATTGAGAAGTTAAAAAAAAATTCTTTAACGATAATAAAGTATGCGTGCTGTGCTAAGCCGCTTCACGTGCTATGCTAAGTGTCCGACTCTTTGCAACCCTATGGACTGTAGCCCTCCAGGCTCCTCTGCCTATGGGATTCTCCGGGCAATCCTGGAATGGGTTGCCATGCCCTCCTGCAGGGGATCTTCCTTACTCAGAGATGGAACCATGTCTCACCTGTCTCCTGCATTGGCAGATGGGTTCTTTACCACTCGTGCCACCTGGGAAGCCCTAATAAACTATAGATTAGTCTAAATAACATACTTTAATGAAAAAATAACCATATTTCCCAAAACAAAAAAACTTTAATGAAAATGTATGGTGTTGCTTTTGTATTTTTGCACATCTCCTTACAGTTTGGCTGCATAGAAGCTGGATTCTCAAAGCAGCTTCTGCATTCAGTATATTATGATAACACATGCCAGTACCCTGTGGAAAACTCCACACTACACTCATGAGATTAAGTGAAAAAGGCAAATATCTTACTATTATGGTGAAAATAACTTTGACCTCAGGGACCCTGAGGGACCCCCTGTGAAAACGTCTTGGGGAGCCCCAGGCTCCACGGAGCACACTTTTGAGAACTGTTGCTCTCTAGTATGGCAGTACCTCAGATACTGCCTGAAACATCAGGTGCATTCAATGCGTTAAATACTGAATGACTGTATCACGTGCCTAATTGAGGACAGCCACGTGTCTAGAACACTGAGGAAAGTCAGTGTGAGGAGGAAAGGGGTTCGTTTCCCGATACTGACCAGGGCCTGGGGACTCCAGGTTCTGCTCGCCTGGAGCCCACCTTCCCCTGGGGATGGGCTCAGGGCCAGTCAGCCCCTAAGCAGGCTGATAGAATTTGGCAGTAGGGCAGGGGAGCTGTGTCAGGGGTGGAACCAGCCCTGTGAGGGCCTGAGGACACAGAGCTAGGCCAGAGGAACGGCCGGAGTGCAGGCCAAAGCAGGGTGAGCCCGGCACGTGGTGGGGGATGACGAGCAGGCTGGCGTGTCTGGGGTCTGGCGAGTAGAGGAGAGCGGTATGGATGAGGCTGGTGTGGTACCCAGGGGTCGGATGGCTCCAAAGGCCTTGTGGGCCAGGGTGAGGCGTGGGAATGGCGTGCTGTCATTGTTCAGTCACTCAGTCGTGTCCAACCCTTTTGCCACCCCATGGACTGTAACCCACCAGGCTCCTCTGCCCATGGGATGTCCCAGGCAAGAAATCTGGAGTGGGTTGCCATTCCCTTCGCCGACGCAGGGATCGAACCTGTATCTCCTGCACTGGCAGGCGGATTCTTGATTGCTAAGCCACCGGGGAAGCCCTTAGAATGGTGTAGATAGGCACTGAAAGGAGGTTTTACTATGGATGTGAGGTCTTCTTTCCAAAGAAGGAAGAGGGCTCTGGTTCTCTCATTCCTTTGGCAGCTGACTGAGGCCCGGGTACTACAGAGTGAGGCACACAGTGGCTGCCCTCTGAGCCTCCTGGGGAAGGGCTGGAGGTCCGTGGGGCAGGTGGTGAGCGGGTCCCCGGGAGCCAGAGCAGCTGGGGAGAAAGGGTGTGAGGATGCTCTGTGGGGATGTCTCTGGCCAGTTCCTAAGGTTCCTACCTCCTGTGCACCACAGGCCCAAGGTGGAGTTGCCCAGCCGGCCCCACCCTGCAGAATGGCTGAGGGATTTAACTAATTAGGGCCTGAGGAGTAGAGAGGAAACCGGATGTTCGGAAAGACTTTCATTATCGCTGTAATTAACAGGCTCTTTGCCTGGGGCTGTGTCACGGGAGCGTCCCCAGCCTTGGGCCTTGACCTGGAATGTGGGGACTGATAGCTGGACGGAGGAGGGAACTGGTCTAAGTCTCCCCCTCACACCCCCGCCTTCTGTGGGTGCGGGAGTCTCCTGCTGCCTGGAATCTGGCCTGTTTATCTTTGCCTCCTTACCCAGGCCCCAGGCCCTGGGTCTGCCCTAGGCTGTGTCGGGGGTTGACTTTTGTTCTGAGAGGTGGGATGGGGAGGGGAGCAGGGGCGGGGGATTGGGGGAGTGTGGAGGCCGTAAGCTGACTAGGGTCAGACCATCCCTGCCCACCACCCCTTTGCCTTTGGCCATTAAGGGGTCTGGAGTTGGAAGAGGGAATTGGGGGAAGGGGGGCTGGGAATGCAGGGTTTTGCTCCTGAAAGCCAATCTCCCCCAGTTGGCGGCCACAGCTCCCAGGTACCCCTGCTTCGTGACACAGACAGCAGCGTGACCTCTGGTGAGAACCAATCTTTACAAAGTTGGACATGCCTATGGGGGGGGGGGGTGGTCAGCATCCAACCTCTGGAACTGATCACCTCCAACTCCTGTCCCTAGAGACTGTCTCTTATACACATCTCCTTGCAGTCCCTCTGCCCCGCTGGGATGGTGCTGTGTGGCTTGCCTAGTGAGTGCTCCCCTCAAGCAAGCCCTCCCCCCACATGCCCAGGAGTGAACTGGGATACCCGCCCCGCTGTGAGGCCCCCCTGCCACGTGTGGAAGGGATGCTGCTGTTAGCAAATGCTCTGTTCTCAGTCGACACATATAGTCCCATGTGGCACGTGCTATATGTGACATGCTGTTGGGCCACACATTGCCATCATCACATGCATGATGCAAGGTGACACGTGTGAACGAGCACACATGATGGGGGACCACGCCCCAGGGTGCTCAGATCACGTGACAAGAGTTCATGTCTGGGTGACAGAACACACCCACGGCCCACAGAGCTCGTGCGTGTTCTTCCATAAAATGCAGTCTACGTCAGCAGGTCTCAAAATTTACTCTCAGGAGCCAGTTGCACTCAGGTTACTGAGGATTTCAAAGAAGGTTTGTTTAAGTTTTTGTGGGTTACATTTACAGTTGCTTAAGATATTAGAAATTGAAACTGGCACACAAGCATTACCATCAGAGCAAATGACGTCATCACGTGTGATGGAGCCTCAGGAAAGCTCCGCTGTATCTCTATTGAAGGAGAGTAAAAAGGGCAGTGGCTTAGTTATCCAGAACATGGCTTGGCCTCCGGATGGGACCACACTTTGAGAACCACTGTTTTACCTGCTGGACCCCTCCTCCTGGGGGCAGGTGGCATGGGGTGCTGATGTACAGCCAGGTGTGTGGACACCCCTGGGGATACACCACTTGTGCGGCACAGAGTGGTGGGTGGCACCTAAAGGAGGCACCAGCTGGGCCATGAAACTTGCACAGGGGACCTTGGTGGGCAGAGAACCTAGGCCATACTGTGACTTTTATGGGCTGTAAGGCACTTTAAAAAATTATATTTATTTTTATTTGGCTGCGACGGGTCTTCCTTAGTTGTAGCACGTGGGATCTAGTTCCCTGACCTGGGACTGAACCCAGGGCCCCTGCACTGGGAGCAGGAGCATGGAGTCTTAGCCACTGGACCACCAGAGGAGGCCCCCTGGACTGGAGGCACTTTTGCTTTCAAGGGCCTCTTCCTCCAGATTAAAAACAAAAATTCTTTTACAGTTAGATTGTTACAAAAACCATTCATTACTGTGTATTCAGTATTGTTACCTTTTCTTCTTCAGACTTTACAATACAGTTAAGACATTTTCCTGGGCCCTAGTGCACTGTCTTCCTGAGCCTCATGGACTAGGACTGTCCTTACCTGGGATGGTAGGACCGTGTGTGTGTGTGGAAGAGATGGAATCCCAAACTGAGATCCCACCTCCTGAGCCCATGGGATGTGTCCTGGCACCCTTCTGGGCAACAGAACCCTTTGTGGGGACAGTGAGTGAGTGAATCATGTGACACAAGCCTTCTGGAAGACAGCACCCACAGGGGACGGGGCTGTGGAGGGCAGGAACCGCATGCTAGGACCCTCCTAGGCACCTACCCCATCTCTTCTGCAGAGCACGCCTCCATCCTAATGAGCCTGAAGCTGGGCTTCAGGGCAGGGATGGCCTGGGCTGACCCTGGTCAGCATAATCTGTCTCTCTTTTGTCCCTCCAGGCAGGACCTCGGGGGTGGCCGAGCTCTTACCTGGTTTTCAGGCGGGGCCCATGGAAGGTACGGGGGTGGAGTCCCCCCACATACCACTTATCGCTTCTAAGTATCCTCCCCCTTTTCTAAACAGTTTGCTCGGACCCCACTAATAACCCCGCCGATTCCGGGCGTCTAGCGGCCTGGCTCTGGGCTGTGGGCCGGGCTGGCTGGCGAGGGGCCTGGGGTGTAGGCAGAGGGCTCCCGTGACTGGTGCCTGTGGTGCTCTTCCAGCGCCCGGGGTCTGGGCAGCTGGCTCTGTCCCCTCTCGAGGCTACAGCCCCTCTTCCTCTGGCTAGGTCTGCTCTCGTTTACTGCCTTGTCCAGATGAGCCCAGGGTGGGTTCCCTAACCTTGGGGCTGACCTGGGTGGGGGGGGGGGGTGGTCAGCATCCAACCTCTGGAACTGATCACCTCCAACTCCTGTCCCTAGAGATCCGCAGTGGCTATAGGATTCAGGCCAACCAGCAGGACGACTCCATGCGGGTCCTATACTACATGGAGAAGGAGCTGGCCAACTTCGACCCTTCTCGACCCGGGCCCCCGAATGGCCGTGTAGAACGAGGTAAGCCTTAGGATCTGTCTCTTATACACATCTAGATGTGTATAAGAGACAGGCCCACATCCCTATTCCCTCCCAGGCCCCCTGGCTCAGGGCCAGTTCTCGTGTCCCCGCAGACTGGCTGTTCGTGGTCGTCGTCTGCTTGGCAGCCTTCCTCGTCATCCTCCTGTTGGGCATCTGCTGGTGTCAGTGCTGCCCCCATACCTGCTGCTGCTACGTCAGGTGCCCCTGCTGCCCAGAAAAGTGCTGCTGCCCTGAGGCCCGTGAGTGCCCCTCACCCGCTGCACGCCCACTCCCACTCGGCGTCTGTCCTGGGTCCAAGGGGAGGAGGCGCCCATCTGCCTGCCTCCTGGGACAGTGTCACTCTGGAGGTCATGAGGGGACTAGTTTGGGGAAAAGTGGGCCAGGGAGGACCTGCTACTTTACATTATCATTTACATACTTCAACTCTTCACTTATTTTTTTACTTTTCATTTATTTCAAGTCTTTCCTTTTGAAGGTATAATTTATGCACAAGGTGGAAAAAAAATTCCAATAGTACAAAACATTGTTCACCGGGAAGTAAAAGTCCTTTTAAAAACAAAATCTGAAGTGAAAAAGGTCAGAAACCAAGCGAGGTTTACAGCCCCACCAAATTTAAGCCCTTTAACAACATACATCCACATAAGGATGCTGGATTTTTCCATGGATGCCATTTAAGGACCATCCAGCACATCAGATTGAGGGCAGGAGGAGAAGGGGACAACAGAGGATGAGATGGTTGGATGGCATCACCGACTCGATGGACATGGGTTTGGATGAACTCCGGGAGTTGGTGATGGACAGGGAGACCTGGCGTGCTGCGGTTCATGGGGTTGCAAAGTGTTGGACACCACTCAGCAACTGAACTGAACTGAGCACATCAGAGAGGGTCTGGGATTAGACTTGGGACCCGAGGTGGAGGGGGAAGAAGCAAACAGGAGAGGCAGGAAAGGAAGAGGGAGCCGCCCCCCTCCTGCTGCCCCACTTCCCCCCATGGGGACGTCAGTGCTGCCAGTGCCCTGGTTACCTTCCCGAGAGCACCTCTGTACTCAGTGATAGGCAAGTTCCCATCAGCTCTGACATGGACGTTCTAGACCCAGACATACCTGCTCTCTTGTTCCTTGTACTGAAAGTAGGCCGTGAAAACATACTTCTCTACTAGTTCTCAGTGAGGGTGCCTCACCTTTTCCTTTGTCATTGTCAAGTTCACCATATTTTTGGTTGACAGACAGATGACCCTGGCGGCTAGAAAGAAGTAACTTTCCATGTTAGGAGCACCTAGACTAGCGAGACCAGAAGAGGGACAGACCTGCCCCCTCTCATGGCACCTGCTCATTTCTAGGCCAAGAGTGAGCACGTGGTAGAAAGAATTACCCAGTGGCTCAGATGGATGTGTGTGAGCATCCTGACATTTAAGGTTTCCATGTGCCGTGACTCCAGTGTAACACAGTCCAGGTTAAAATCATAGGCAGTCATCGCAAGCTTGGGCAGGTGGAGGTTTGAGGCCTGGCTGGACCCCTTTACCTGTTGGGAAGTCCACTGAAGGACCTCCCCTCTCAACCTCAGTTTCCTCCTCTGTAAAATGGGGCCACGGCAGAGCCCGCTGTACAGCATGAGTCAGGATCCGGTGAACTGGTGTGTCCCGCATTTAGAGTGGGGCTTGGCCTACACAGAGCGTTCCACGCCCACTAGCTGCCAGACATCGCTGCTATCAGCACTGGTAATGACCGAGGGCCAGGATGCAAATTAGAGCCCCCACCGCTCACACCATGTGACCTCAGGTGGGCAGCTGGTTTCCTTCTCTGCAGGGTCCTGCCATCACGGGGTGTCATGAGCATTAAGGGAAATGCTGTGTGTCAGGGCCCAGCACGGGGCCATGGCTCAGACCATGCTGGCTAATTTTCTGGTCACTGACTGAACTCAGCAGCGGGCAACCTGTTTCACCTCTGCCTGGAAAAATCAAATCCACTGCTCTCTGGAGGCCTGCGCTGGCCATCTCCTCCCTCTCAACATTTTTAGTTGTGGGCGTCTTTCTTATTACCTGGAGGGGTGGGTGTTAGTCCATTTCACAGGTGGGGTGGGATTCCCCCCAGGGCTGCAAGCAAGTTTGCAGTTAAACCCGCTAATTAAGGCAGGGACCAGGACTGTGAACGCCAGTCCCAGGAGCCCATTTCCTCCATCCTGAGACCCTGCTGCCCCACACTGAGATCCCATTAACTCCCTGCCAGAGGCCCTGTTATTTCTGCCACAGCCACAGCCCTCCTGAGCCGGCCTAGAGCAGCAACTCCCAGAGCTAATTATAAAACAGCACATCCAGCAACTGCTGAGGGGCTTCTCTGGTGTGTGGGGGGCCCCACTGAGCCTTCTCTGCCCAGCTGAATTGGGGTGAAGGGAGCTTTCTGAGCCCGATGCCCCACTCCATCTTCCCAGTGGGGCCTGGCCTACACAGAGTGTTCCATCATCTTCGGAGTCCCGGGACGGAAGCGACTTCCCTAGGCCCGTGACTCTGCCTCAGAGCAGCCACCAGACCCCAGCCTCTTGCTCAGGGAGGAGGGTGCTGGGGAGGATGTGCCCTTGAGCTGTCAAGCCTAGAACCGGGCGGGGGCAGGATGGGTGCGGCCCCCAAGGTGGAAACACTAAAGGAGATGCTTTGCTGGTTGGCTGAGGAAGTGAATGCTGAGGCTCCCAAGACAGCTTCCCATCACCTCGGGGTCTGGGAGGACCCAGCAGGCATGAAAGGGGAGCAGGCATGGGATCCCCACCCCCAGATGATCCATTTTTCTAATGCAAAGGCTCAGATGTCAAAGGGAACACTTGTTTCTGGCTTGTGGGTCCAACACATGGGTGTTTATCCATAAGACACCTCTGTCCCTGTTGCTCTGTAAGAACGCAGGTCCAGGATGGCCGTGTCCTGTGATAAGCTGGCAGCAGAGTTTGACGTAAAACCTTGGCAGATGCTGGGAAACCATTGTATTGTCAAACAAACTGGCATTCCTGACTGGGGCTGCTGGTGTACACCCTCCAATCCTAAAACTCTTGTGAGGAATGGCACAGGAGGTGTGGACTCAACGTGGCTCATGTCCTCTGACCTCAGGGACTCTATAGCAAGAACCAAATACCCAGGGAAGCTCCTCAACAGGGGATTGGGGAGAAGGCATGTGGCCCCTGGGCCCCTTCTCATGCTGTGTGTGTTCTCCCCAGTATATGCTGCAGGCAAAGCTGCCACTTCGGGCGTCCCAAGCATTTACGCCCCCAGCACCTACGCCCACCTCTCCCCTGCCAAGACCCCGCCCCCGCCAGCCATGATCCCCATGGGCCCTCTATACAATGGGTACTCTGGAGACTTCGACAGGAATAGCTCAGGTGAGGCCCTGGGAACAGCCAGGAGTAGCTGCTGGGAGGTGGAAGGGTGCAGGGAGGCTGGGCCTTTGGCCATTAAGGGGTCTGGAGTTGGAAGAGGGAATTGGGGGAAGGGGGGCTGGGAATGCAGGGTTTTGCTCCTGAAAGCCAATCTCCCCCAGTTGGCGGCCACAGCTCCCAGGTACCCCTGCTTCGTGACACAGACAGCAGCGTGACCTCTGGTGAGAACCAATCTTTACAAAGTTGGACATGCCTATGGGGGGGGGGGGTGGTCAGCATCCAACCTCTGGAACTGATCACCTCCAACTCCTGTCCCTAGAGATCCGCAGTGGCTATAGGATTCAGGCCAACCAGCAGGACGACTCCATGCGGGTCCTATACTACATGGAGAAGGAGCTGGCCAACTTCGACCCTTCTCGACCCGGGCCCCCGAATGGCCGTGTAGAACGAGGTAAGCCTTAGGATCTGAGGGATTCTTGAGGGGGCTGGGGGAAGTAGGTCTCCCTGATAACTGCCCAGGGATGCTTGCTCCACATCCTGAGCACAATCCCTCATTCCCTACCATGGTCACAGTGAAGTGTACAAAACTCTGCAGATCATCACTAAATAGGTGAGAAGCCTGGGGCTCCCTTGAGAATGTATGAGCCAAGTGAGTGACACTGCTGGGCCCCGGGGCTCCTGACATTACGTCCTGACCGCCTCCCACCAGTAAGAGACATCTTCCTTCCCTACAGCCATGAGTGAAGTCACCTCTCTCCACGAGGACGACTGGAGATCCCGGCCTTCACGGGGCCCTGCCCTCACCCCCATCAGGGATGAGGAATGGGGTCACCACTCCCCCCGGAGTTCCAGGCGGTGGGAGCAAGAGGCCCCCCTGGAGCGGCCAGGGAACAGCCGGGGTGCGGGGCGGCCCCGAGCCCGCTCTGTGGATGCTCTGGATGACTTTACCCGGCCGGGCTCTGCTGAATCAGGGAGGAGATCTCCCCCGAGCAGTGGGAGGAGAGGCCGGGCTTATGCACCCCCGCGAAGTCGCAGCCGCGATGACCTCTACGACCAAGACCAAGACGACTCCAGGCACTTTCCACACTCCCGGGATCCCCACTACGACGACTTCAGGCCTAGGGACCAACCTCATGCTGACCCTCGGGCCCGCTACCAGCGCTCCCGGGACCCTCGGGATGATGGCTCCAGATCCAGGGACCCCCCCTATGACGGGCGGCTACTAGAAGAGGCCTTGAGGAAAAAGGGGCCAGCGGAGAGGAGGCCTTACAGGGAGGAAGAGGAAGAAGAGGCCTACTATCCTCCAGCGCCTCCCCCTTACTCTGAGACTGACTCTCAGGCTTCCCGGGAGCGGAGGCTTAAGAAGGTGAGTGATAAGGCCCTGAAAGCCTTCCTGGACCCTCTTCTACACTCCTCTCTGGCTCATATCCATCTTTCTTTCTCCCTTGCAGAACTTGGCCCTGAGTCGGGAAAGTTTAGTCGTCTGATCTCAACATTTTGTATGTAGTTTTTGTACTTTACTTTTTTTAAAATTGGAGGGATTATTGATGATCTCGTAAAACTAAATAAAACTTCTGATCACAAGTCTTGAGTCTGAAGGAAAGCATTTGTTTTGCCGCGCGAGGTGGGGAGCCCAGACAGGTGCTGTGTGTGTCTGCAAAAGGCCGCATGTCCAGTTCTCTCATGGGACCTGTGTCCCGAGCCAGGAGGAAAGGACCGGCTCTGCCTTCTCCGACTCTCCACCGCCCGGAGTACGTGCCCCACGCTAGCTCCGCTCCGCTCCGCCCCGCCCCGCCCCGCCCCGCGTGCGCGCCCCGGCCCCGCCCAGACGTGCGCATGCGCCCGGGGCATCCGCTTTCGCGCACTTCAGTCCGGTCGACGGGGGCGCGCGCGCGCGCTCCCCTCTATCCACCCAACGCCCCCCTCCCCCCCGACCT
>SJYT01072846.1:35092-80074 GCA_006410635.1 Cephalophus harveyi | reverse complement strand
CCCCGACCTACTTTACCGTCTCCAAACTTAGCCGCCTGCCTCGTCCCCGGCGACCAGAGGCCTTCTTCCAGGTCCCCCGGTGTTCCATCCGGGCCCACGTTCCACTCGGGCGGACCGCCGGCGGGTGCCGGGCGACGGCGGCGGCAACCTCACTCTCAGCCGAGACCTGAGCCCGCGCGCCCGCCCTCTGTCGGAGACAGACAGCGCGCGCGCTCCCCAGGGGCTGCCCTCCCCCCTCGCGCGCGTCGGCCCCGGGCTCGCGCCGCCGCCGCCGCCGCCGCGCGCGCGCAGCTCAAGTAAAGGAGGAAAAAAAAAAGGGGGAAAAAATAGAAAGCGGCCGCGGCTGCAGCAGCGATCCGCCGCCGTATTGGGCCAGGCCGGGCGGCGGACGCGCAAGCCGGCGATCCGGGGGAGAGGCGGCGGCCATCCAGGGCGGGCCGGGTTTAAAAAAAAAGTCGCGGCGGCGGCTACTCAGGGAAGGAGGCCCGAGGGCCGCGTGCAGCGGGCGGGGGGCGGCTGCGCTGCGTCCGGGAGCCTAGAGCCGCCGGGAGCCGGCGGGCGGGCGAGCGGACGGAGGCGGCTGCTGGAGCAGCAGCGGCGGCGGCGGCGGCGGCGGCTCGGCGCCCCCCCCGCCCCCACCCCCCCCATGGACATGCTGGACCCGGGTCTGGATCCCGCTGCCTCGGCCACCGCTGCTGCCGCCGCCAGGTAAGGGAGCCCGGCCGGCCCGTGCCCCCGCGCGCCCTGGTCCCGGCCCTTCGGCCTGGCGACCGGGCCGCCATGATCCCGAGCGGCCGCCCGGCCCAGCTCAAAATGGAGGCCGCGAGGGAGGGGGAACCGGCACGTATACCCCCGGTCCCCGGTCCCCGAGGGGCCGCCGTCGCAGACCGGGCCGGGCGGGATGGGGGCCCTGCACCTGGGCGAAGGGGCGGGGGTGCGGGCAGCTCTGATCCCTTCTTCCTGTGCTTCCCGCAGTCACGACAAGGGACCCGAGGCAGAGGAGAGTGTTGAACTGCAGGAAGGTGAGTGCTCGCGGGGCCCACCGGGGCCGCGACCTGCGCCCGGGAGGGCACTGGGGGCGCCCTGGCCCGCGCCACCTCTGACCATCCCCGCGACCCTCCTCCGACCGCAGGCGGGGACGGGCCTGGGGCGGAGGAGCAGACGGCGGTGGCCATCGCCAGCGTCCAGCAGGCGGCGTTCGGCGACCACAACATCCAGTACCAGTTCCGCACAGAGAATAATGGAGGACAGGTGAGGCTGCGGGCCCGGAGCCCGGCGGGCAAGTGGAGGGTTGAGCCCCGGGCGGGCGGGCGGGCTGGCGGGCTGGGAGGGGCTCGGACCTGGCCCCTGCCCGGGCCCCAGCGCGGGTCTCGCTGCTCTGCCGCCCCCTGCAGGTGACGTACCGCGTAGTCCAGGTGACTGATGGTCAGCTGGACGGCCAGGGCGACACAGCAGGCGCCGTCAGCGTCGTGTCTACGGCTGCCTTCGCAGGGGGGCAGCAGGCTGTGACCCAGGTGGGTGTGGATGGGGCCACCCAGCGCCCCGGCCCCGCTGCTGCCTCTGTGCCCCCAGGTCCCGCAGCGCCCTTCCCACTGGTAGGTGCCCAGCATCCTCTGGGGGGATGGAGAACGGGTACTGGACACTGACTTTGTTCTCGGGGAGCGCCAAGGGGGTGGGGCACGTGGAACTAAGATGCTGCCTTCAGGCCCTCAGGTCAGATCTCTTGTTTTGCACGGTGAAACCTGGGGCAAGACCTTCGGAACATCTTTTTTTGTTTTGTGAAATGGGAATCATGGTCACAGGGCACTTTCTTAGAGTTAAAAGTAGGTCAGCTCCCCCAAGTGATTGCTTAGTATCTGTCAAGTTCCAGGGCTGTGAGACACAGGGGTTCCCCACTCTCTGTAGAGAATGCAGTAAACATCAAATATGGTGGCTAGGGGATGGACTGGGAAGCAGAGATGGCTAAGGGTGACCTCTGTCCTCCTGCTCCCTAGGCTGTTATCCAAAATCCCTTCAGCAATGGTGGCAGCCCGGCTGCTGAGGCTGTCAGTGGGGAGGCCCGGTTTGCCTATTTCCCAGCATCCAGTGTGGGAGATACCACGGCTGTGTCCGTACAGACCACAGACCAGAGCTTGCAGGCTGGAGGTAAAGGAAGAAAGGGGCCAGGGCGGAAGGCAGGGGAGGCAACAGGCCTAGCAGGGAGGGAAGCTCCCCCCCAACCCCTAGCCAGTTCTGACTCTACCCCCAGTTTTAGCACTAACCCCCGCTTTCCCTGCAGGCCAGTTCTATGTCATGATGACGCCCCAGGACGTGCTTCAGACAGGAACGCAGAGGACAATTGCACCTCGGACACACCCCTACTCCCCGTAGGTGCAGGAGACCTGGTCCCAGGAGTAGGGGACGCTGGGAGGGCCTGCTGTGGGCACCCAAGGAAGAGGAGGTTTTCCTGGGATGGGAACCAGGCAGTTGAATACACAGCAGGCAGTTGGTGTATTTTTTGGTCAGCTTCTGCTTTTCTAGTTTAAGTAAAGAAAATACTATTTCCTCCCTTTCTCTGTGTCTACATATTGATTTGTCTTGCAGAGATCATTTTTCAGTCTTACTCTTTAATAAATGTTTGGACACACGGGCTGGAGGTAACATGTACCCATTTTTTCCATTCTCTTTTAGGAAAATCGACGGAACGAGAACGCCACGGGATGAGAGAAGGAGAGCTCAGCATAATGAAGGTAAGGTCAGGCAGGAGCTGCTGGGCCTCATGGGCTCAACCCCAGCTGGGTGTTTGGAGTCACAGATCAGTGGCCGGGTTATTGATCCACGTGCTTGAGAGGTGTTGGTTGAATGCTGGGAAGGCAGAAGCAGAGAGGCTCCTTGTCAGGAGCAGATATAGGCAGGAGGCATGGGCTGTAGTGTATTTGTCATCCTGGCTGGTGACTCTCAAGTAATGACCAGCAGTTTAAGTGGTGAGTTTCACATTCATGTGTGGATTTTCTGCTCCTCTGGGAAAGTTGGGCTGTTCTGGCGCAGCTGGACCTGCCTTCCCATGTGGCAGCTGGTTTGCTCAAGCCCCCCACCCCACTGCCAGCCTGGCTTCCAGAAGTAGCTTTGATCTGAGAGAGAGTACATCTGTAATGAAATTGCAGAAAGTCTGTGTCTCTGGCTGAGACCAGAGCATGAACATGTCCAAGGAACACTTCCACTTAAATAACCGTCATTTGGCAGATACTTCCTGAAGGAGGATTCTAGGCTGGGCAGTATGTGCCCTGTGCTAGGTATGGGACCCTAGCGTGGAGTGATTAGGAAACTCGGGGTGGCTCAAGATAGTGTGTGGCTGAACACTGACTGGAGGAGCAGGTGAGATTTCCCCAGGGAGGTGGCCTTTGGGAGTGCCTGTCCAGCAGAGGGAAGCACAGGAAGTGAGGGTGGAGAAGGGTTGCTCCGGGGGTGCTGGTTTGGTTGTAGCAGAGGTTCCTTGTGGAGTGCTTGGGAGGGCCAAGGAGGGCCTTGAATGTCAGGGTGAGGCCTTGAGAGTCCTCACTGTGTTTGATGAGGGGTGGCTGACGCAGCTATGCTGAGCGGCTCGGTGAGTTCAGACCTTTTCTCAGCATATATGTGCTAGGTCCCAGCACCTGTTCCAGGCCTCAGATACACCCAGATAACGAAACAGGCACCTTGGCTCTCAGAGGGTGTTCATTCTGGTGGGAGAGACAGAAACTACACAAAAGTGCAATAAGACGTCAGGGAACATAAGTCACGTGCCACGTGAAGGAAGATAAGGCTGGTAAGGACTTGGAGGGTTATGGCGGCAGGGAGCTCCGTGGGCCTCTCTAGAAGTAACGCTTGAGCAGGCGGCTGGATGGGCTGGCCACAATCCTGAGGAAGAGTCCCAGACAGCGACGGATAAGCAAGTGCAAACACCCAGCCCAAGCTGGAACAGACTCGGTGTGATTGAAGAAGAGCAGGAAAGAAAAGAGGAAGTTGGCAGAATCATGGGAGGACTGGCCAGGGCCAGATCACATGGGTCTTGTCACAGGCCCTCCCAGGGCCCCCACTCCTGGATCTTTGTGCTGGTTCGAGGGGAAGTCCACAGAGGGGTTGTATATGGAGACTGGATACTAAGGGTGATGGGATGTCAGAAGCTAGGAAAATAGGAGGTGACTGCAGCTATGGGCCTCAGACAGGACAGGGCATAAAAGGGGGTGAGGGGAGGGGACAAGCTGTAAGGGAGAAGAGGCCAAGGCTGAAGAATCAGGACTTTATGATGGGGTCAGGTTCATTTAAAGGGAAGCAGTGAGCATGAGCTTGGTTTTGGGGTGTGGTGGATTTGAGGGGTCTCCTGTTGGCTCCCGGGCAGTCCCAGCTCTACTACATACCAGTCGTGTGACCTTGGACTGGTTCTTCATCTCTGTGCCTGTTTAGTCCTGTGTACGAATGTGTTAACATGACTACCCCAGAGGCTCATAGTGAGAGTGCAGCGCGTTGAGACGTGAGCCCTCAGCTACCCACAGGCTAGTGTGCTACCTGGTAAGACCACAGCAAACAACTCTTGGAAGATGAGCCAGTCACTCTCCACCCAACTGTCACTCTGCCTCTCACTGGCTTAATCCAGCTCCCAAGTCTTGATTCTGCCTCATCCTATAAAAGTCAGTCCTGCTCATGACCGTGCCCTTTCTGACCAGCTGCAGCCAGCCCACTCTCTCCTAACCTGCAGAACGTTTGACCCACCCTCTGCCTGGCAGCCTCCCTGTACCCTTGGCAGTCTGGCTCAATTCTCTACCAAAACGGCTCCATTTAAGGTCACCCATGACGACCTCATTGCCAAATCCACTAGCTTCCTTTCCTGCCTGCACTCCAAGCATCTGGCCCTGCCCGTTCCCCTCCTCTCGGGAACGTTCCTTTCTGCTCTCCTTGCCCTGGTACTCCTTCTGAGCCTTTTCCTGAGGGCAGGGCTTCCTGGTCACCTGGAAAGCTTGTTAATGATCACCATCTCTAGGTCGTCCTCACAAGATGCTCAATGGGTAGGTCCGAAGGGGTCTGGGAGTCTGTGCTGAAACAAGTTCCCCAGATGACTCTTCATGATGGGTAAAGTTGGGAAGCTGCTTTGGCTGTTAGTGCCTCTTGGGGTCCAGCCCCTTCTTCCAGTGGTCTGGAGGGTGAAACATCAGGCCCGGGGATGGTCAGTCTCCCCTAGTCCCTATCCACAGATGATGGTGTGTGTCCTTTCTCCCAGGAGAGGGTCTGTGGGCTTTCTCCAGAAAAGTATGTGACTCCAAAAAGATGAGACTGTTCCCTGATGCCCTCCCGGGGCTCCCCTACCCCGGCACTGCCGACAGCTGTCTTTCTGTTCCACCTCTCTCGTGCTCCTCTGGACCCATATTTTGGGGTGCTCATTCCAAATTTCTATTGCTGGATGTCCTTGAAGCATCTCACACTCAACTTGTCCAAACCAGAACCTGCCGTTGTCCCTCCTTCCCAAAGCCTCCTTCTTCCAGAGCAGCAAGAGGGATCCCTGTCGTGATTACCCCAGCCAGACCCGAGAGCCAGGCCACTCCAACTCTGCCCTCTTCTTCCCTCACAGCCGTAGGACCCGAGACGCTGTGCCGAAGTGGACCTCCAGTGGACCTTTTCTGCTTTTCCCTCTTGCCCATGTTTCTCGATATCACAGGGGCCCATCTCTGGGCTGCAGGCAGATGTCTTCAGGGCCCCCAAGGAAGTCCGTATACTTGGTGTAGCAGAAAGGGGAGTGGGGGTCCCCAGCAGTGACTGGGGGCCAGTGTGTCTGTCCTGCCTGAAAGGTGGTCTCACAGTGCCCGCTGTTGCTGCCATGTCAGGATTTGGGCTCACTGCTACCAGAACCTCTGAAGAAGCCAGAAATCCAGATCTTTATGTGAAAACTAATTTCTTAGTTGCTTTTTCTATTTCATTGGTTCCTATTCATACTGTGAACAATTTATTTGTTCTGCTTAATTGGGGTTTAGTTTGCTGGGTGTCTTCCCCCAGCTTTTTAAGATGATTTTTAAACTTTTCTTTTTTCTCAATATAAACCTTCATAGTTGCGGATTTCAGTCTTATACTGCTTTAACTTCATGCCATTTGGATACGTTGTGTTTTCTTGTTATTCAATTTGGAATGTTTCTTGTTTTCCTGATTATTTTTTCACTGACCCATGGGATTTAGAAATGTGTTGTTTAACTTACGAATGTTTATGGGTTTTCTGGAGATCTTTTTTTTTTTTTTTTTGAACATTTATCTATTTGGCTGCGTTGGGCCTTTGTTGCATCATGTGGGATCTTTCGTTGCGGTGCCCAGACTCTCTAGTTGTGGCGTGGAGGCTTAGTTGCTCCACAGTACATGGGGTCTTAGCTCCCCAAGCAGGGGTTGAACCCACCTCACTGCATTTGCCAGGCGGATTCTTAACCACTGGGCCACCAGGGAAGTCCCCTGGTATCTTCTTGTTACTGATTTGTAAATGAGTTTTGTTGTGATGAGAGAACATACTCTGTATATAACTTAAGTCCTTTGGAATTTACTGAGACTTTATTTTATGGCCCTGAATACTGTCTTATCTTGTTGAAAGTTTCTGTGTGTGCTTGAAAAGGCATATCTCCGGGTGTGTGTGGAGTGTTCCATCAGTGGTAACTAGGTCACATTGGCTGACAGTGTTCAGGTTTTCTGTCTTCATTTTTTTGTCTGCTTGTTCTGTCAGTTACTGAGGAGTGTTGACGTCTCTAGTTATGTTTGTGGATTTGCCCATTTCTCCCATTAGTCCTGGCAGATTTTGCTCTAAACTGTGTTTTAAGTGTTGTACGGCTGTGGCTTACGCCTTCTGAAGAACAGACACGGCCTTGGTTCTGACTGGTCTTCCTGCGTTTCGGTTGTGCCGAAGTGGTCTCCCCACGCCACAGGCCTGACCACATGCCAAGAAGGGCCCCAGACTCGAGGGCTAGACCCCTTGGGGAAGGGCACACAAGGTCCAGACCCGCTGAGAGGGCATTCAGGGCCTTCACCACCTGTTGCTGCCACCTTTTCCTGTCCCCCTGCCCCAACTCCTGCGCCCGCCGAAGTGTTTCCATGCCGCCTTCTCTGGGTTTCATGATGCCTGTCTGCCTACTGTCCTTCCTCTCAGAAGCCAGCCCCCATCTTTCCGTGCTGAACCTTTCTCCGAGGAGACAGTCCACCCCACTGCACGCTGAAAGCAGTACCCCGCCCTGGCATTCCCCGGGCGCTGGGTGCTGCCTTCTGTTGTAACGCCCAGTGTGTGGTATCAGTGTCTCCCATGCACGTGAATTTCACGTTGGTGTTGTGAGCGCCGGTCCGACAGCGATTGAGTCCGCCACGGACTCTGGCCTCGCAGAGTGCCCTGCACACAGTAGGGCAAGCAGTAAGTTTTGAAGAAGTGAATACGAGCTAGAGGTGCCCCCTACCCCGAGCCCGGCCCCGAGTGAGGAAGCGAGGAGTGGGCATGGGATGTGGCAGCAGCATGGGGCCCAGGCTCAAGGATGCCAGACGGCAGGAGGGTAGTGAAGGGCAGCTGTCTGCTCGCGAGCTCCTCACCTGGCACCTCAGAGTGGATGTGGAGGCCGGGGCGGACTCAGCTCAGCTGCTGTTTGGGGCCACAGATCCCCAAAGACCGTAACACATGGCCGCCCTGGCTGGGAAGGTTCACTCACCAGGGTAGTGATGGGGCACATGGCTGTGTACTCACTGACCCCAGGGCCAGGGTCAGGCGAAGCTCGATACCGGGCAGTATTCTTATCCCTGTGGTAAAGGGAGGTTGTGGGAGGCAAGAGAGGAGAATGAGGGAGGAAGCAAGTCCAAGTGGGAGGGTGTTGTCACCCAGCCCAGAGTGGGGGCACTTGGAAGGACCGGTCAGCAGCGAGTGGACAAAAGCAAGCGCTGGGGGAAGACAGTCGGGTTTTCCTCTAGTGGCCAGGCACGTTCTTTGAGGGAACAGCTGGGTTGAGGGGCAGTGCTGGCCTCAGGAGGAGAGGGGTCAGGGACAGCCTTCTGGGCCACCCCACTTTTCTCACTCGCATCCCAACCCTCTCCCGCAGTCACCCAAACCTGAGAAAATACCCTCCTTTTCCCTCCTTTCCAGATCCCACCCACAATCTCCCCTCCCTGTAGTGACCACCTGCGTCTGTCCGTGGACTGACTTGGCAGGAGGGTGAGAGTGTGGGGCCAACTGGGCTTTCTTGTGTGTCCCTAGCAGTGCCTCGTACTGTGCTTAGAAGGTGAGGAAAGGCTGGGACAGCTTTCTCAGTGAGCCCCAAACCAGGGGTCTCAGGCTGCAGTGCAGGCAGCCCCCAGGCCCCTGTCATAAGTCGTGACAGGCCCCAGCAGGGATGCATAGAAGCCCTGTCTGCAGGGGGCAGCTGCCCCTCAACTCAGCAGACAGAGTGAGACAGTAGTGTGTTATAAATCACACATCCGGACTTTGCAAGTAAAATCTGCCAGTAGCTTGTCAAACCTGGTCTTCAGGATAGGGTTCGCGGTGTTTCTGGGTGACCCAGTGAGTGCCCTGATGATGGACCAGGCCCCTGAGAACTGCAGTGCCAGCCGGGAAAGCTGAGGATTCTATGTGGAGTGCGATGTGGTCGGACTGGGATTTTAATGATGAGGAGAAAAACAGGGCTGTGCGGTCCAGAACTTGGGATACGTGAGTTCCGCCATGGAGAATCAGGTTCAAGGGCTGTGGGGACCGGAAAGGGTCACCCGGGTCCTGTGTAAAGGGCCTCTGGCCCCTTCTTGCCTCCCAGGGACACGTGCCCACTGCACCACAACTCCTTTTTTCAAAAGAGGCCAGTTGTTATGTGAACTTTTCTAATTTTTAAATGTTGACTCAAATTTTTCAAAGCCTGCTGGGCCAACCAACAGAACAAACCCCGCAGCCCCTCAGCTGTCGATGCTTCCCTGAGGGTACATGTGGCACTTGAGGGTGGCACTTGAATTTCTTGGTTCCTATTGAGGAGCCATGTGGAGCAGCTGAGCCGGCTGCCTGGGTTCAGGTCGGGCCCCTGCACTTGCTGGCATGTGACCTCAGGCGGGCCCGGCTGTGCCTCAGTGGCCTCAGCTTTGTAGCATCTGCCTCGGGAGGTGGCTCGCCCGGGCACAGAGGGAGCGCTGTGGACACAGCCTTGTTCCTACTGTTCTCGCCGCAGTGGAGCGGAGGCGGAGGGACAAGATCAACAACTGGATCGTCCAGCTTTCAAAAATCATTCCAGATTGTAACGCAGATAATAGCAAGACGGGAGCGGTGAGTGTCCCCCTGGTCCCCCATCCCCCTTGCAGAGAATCCATCTTGAGTGCTGGGCACGGGAGTCGTCTTGGGCTGAGACAACTGGTGGGCATCGGCTGCCAGGCAGTGCTCACTGATTCTCATGCCCACCGCCCCCCAGAGTAAAGGAGGGATCCTGTCGAAGGCCTGCGACTACATCCGGGAGCTGCGCCAGACCAACCAGCGCATGCAGGAGACCTTCAAGGAGGCCGAGCGGCTGCAGATGGACAATGAGCTCCTGCGGCAACAGGTGAGCCACAGGGCTGGGAGGGCGGGGACAGGGGCTGCCCAGGAACCCCAGGACGCAGGGAGCCAGCTCTGCCTGCTTGTCCCCCCTGTCTGGCAGATCGAGGAGCTGAAGAACGAGAACGCCGTGCTCCGTGCCCAGCTGCAGCAGCACAACCTAGAGATGGTGGGCGAGAGCACCCGGCAGTGACACCACCTACCATGCGGCGGGGGCCGCCTCCGGGCCCCCACCGTCCCCTCCCCCAGCCCTTAGCACAGAGAGGGACAGACGCCCCTCCCCCAGCTGCGTTTTTTATAGTAGATTTTTAACAAAAAAAAATGGGGAGAAATAATGCATTTCTGTGGATAAGCGCCCACCGCCCTCCTCAACTTGGAAACCATATCCCCTCCCCCATTTGTCCGTCTCCCTTCTCCCGGCCCCCACTCAACCCAGCACTTCTAGTGGTCTCACCTGGAGGCCAGAGGGAGGAGGACAGAGCCCCTGCCACACCCCACTGCCTCCTCGGACTCTCGAGGTACTGAGACCAGGGTGCTTATGGGGAGGAGGGGGTCTTGCGGGGGGGCCTGGACCCAAGCAGGGAGGCCACGTCCCATCCCACCTCTTGTTTCTGGAACCCTGCTCCCCTCTGGGTGTGTGAGTGTGTTCTAATTTTCTTTATGGAAAAAATGGACAAAAAAAATAGAGAGAGAGAGGTATTTAACTGCAATAAACTGGCCCCATGTGGCCCCGCCTTGTCTGTCTGCGTATTAGTCCATCTCAGATGTGGGGAGGGGTCCGGGGTCTATGCAGGGCTCCCGGGGACAGGGCCTCGCCCTTCTGTTCGCCGCTGTGTACCAGGCCATCCCGCGCCGCCCAGGACCCAGTCTGTTGGTTGCACAGATGGGGGAATGAAGGAATGAATAGTGCCTTTGAGGCACCAGGTGGTGCATATGTGGTGTGGGGGGCAGGGGGAGCCCGGGTCAAGGATATGCCATGTGTTTTTGGAGGAGAGGCTGGGGTCTTTCATGTCACCAGTTCCTAAAATCAGCACTATCTCCTGACCCTGCCCTTCTGGGCTAACGCCCTCCCCTCTGCACCAGCCAATGGTGGGGCCTGGCCTTGAGCCCCCAACCCTCAGGGAGGGCAGATGGCCAGGAAGCCAGGCTTGGCCCGTCAGCCTGTCGCCTTGCACCGCGACTCTGGCGCCTGTGCTGTGACCCCTGCCCCTGGTTGATGACGAAACCTGGCCTGAGCTGAGATGATGCAGTGATGCCGGGGTGGGGCGGGGGGGGGTTGCTGCTGTGTGAGCATGCAGCCCCCATGCAACTCCAGCCACTTCCAGAATCTAGGTCTGGTCACCTTGCTGAGCTTGCCACCCCGCGCCCATCCCAGATAGCCCCGGCTGCTTTCTTCTTTCCCTCTGAGAGCCGTGTCTCCTGTCCTGGCCGTTCCTCTGTTGGAGAGTGAGGCTGTGTGCAGCTGAGGGAGCCTCACAGATGGCAGGAAACTGTCACTTCCCAGGGGCCCCTGTTTTCATGCTTTTCGAGTGGGCCTTGGCAGCAGTTCAGGGGCAGGAAGAAGAGTTCATTCCTTGGCAGCAGCATCCCCAGGCTCGCAGGCTGTCACTGGATGGCCCGGGAGTGAGAGAGAAGATGGCCAAGGGCCTATCTCTGGAGTCGCGATCTGCTGTTCCCCTGGGCCGTGTGCACCCTCAGATGGTTAAGGATTGCCATCAATGAGATTGCCACGGCCAGGCATCCTTGGGTCAGCTCTTCTTCCATCGTATGCAGGAAGCCAGCCCTCCAAAGAAAAGCCTGATCTATGGTGTTTGCCCATGTCTGTGGTATAAGCACGCCCACCAGGGGGGGTTTCAAGGTGCCAACATGATGTCCTGACGAGTTGGGCTGCACATGGTGCGCTCATTGAGCCAGCACAGGCGTGGTCCAGCAGACCCACGTGCCCTCCCGTGTTTTCTGGAGGCAGGAAAGCCTGGCAATGAGGACACAGGACCCAGGGTGGAGGCCCAACTCTGCCTCTGGCTGACCAAGCTTTGGCAGTGTCTTAAATCTTTGCCTTCAGCCCCTCTCCCTAAAAAGTGAAGAAGATGAGTCTCTGGACTTCCTTGATGGGAGTCCAGTGGTTAAGAATCCACCTGCCAATGTAGGGGACATGGGTTGGATCCCTAGTCTGGGAAGAGTCCACATGCCATGGAGTAACTTAGCCCATGCTCATGACTACTGAGCCTGTGTGCTGCAACTGCTGAAGCGCGCACACTCCAGAGCCCCTACTGTGCGACAAGAGAAGCCACCACCACAAGCCCAGGTGCTGCAAGGAAGAAGCCCACTCTGCCGCAACTAGAGAAAGCCCATGTGCAGCAATGAAAGACCCCAGGGCAGCCATAAATAAATAAATAATAAATCTTGAATTAAAAAGTCTTAGGTGGCCACGGTGGGCTCCTCTCCTAGGAGCAGGGTTTGGGAAGCCGGGGGGTTGGTGGCTGAGAAGGCAGCTAGGGCCTGAAAGCAGAACAGAGCCCGGGATGGGGCGGGCAGGAGCTGCTCAGAGGCCAGGTCGCACAGGCTGAGTTAACACAGAAATGAGTCAGTGTATCTGTTGGCTTGTGAGGTGCAGTCATCGGATGCTCGCTGTTAGCGTCACCACTGTCCTCTTTGGCCAGAACTTCACAGGAACATTTCCCAGATCCACAGGGCCACGTCTTAAGGTTCTGACCCTTGAGAAACCCCACACGTGTGCTGGGGGCTCCTGTGGACACGAGCTCCTGCACGTGGGCGTCCCAGTGTTCCCTCCCAGAAGCCAACCTCCATCCAGCGCCACTGTGGTTTACTGAGTGCCTGCTCTGCATTAAGTCCTAGCCTAGAGAGTGGTGACCAAGCTGTGAACAAGGTAGATGAGAGAAGAATATTCTCGTGGAGCTGGTATCCTGGTCAGGGAATTAGTGAACTTAAAAACAAGGAAACACTTGTGTTTAGGAAATGCTGTTCATGAATAATAGAAAAGATGGTGGGAGAGTGTTGAGGGGCCCGGGAAGTGACAGCCATACTGCTTACGAATGACGAGGTCAGGAACGGTGGGGGTGGAAGAAACCTTACTCCTGCCCTTCGATCCGTTCTACCGCAGGGGCAAAAGAGGGAATTTTTTTTCCTGAAATCAACAAGGTGATGTCATGTCAGGGGAAGTGTCTCCCAGGTGGCTGACTAGAGGCGTGTGTCGGCGGTCGTGTCTGCCCCACCCCCTGGACACACCTCTGCCAGCCCAGGGTGACATAACCCTGTTCCCTGTCACCTCTGTTCCCGCTTATCTCTCCCGCCTTTTCGGCGCCACCACCTTCTTGGAAATGAGTCGGGCCAAAGGGGAGAGGGCTTCGCATCCCCACCTCCCCCCGGAGGACACATAAAAGCATCTGTAACTGGGCTCCCAGACACCAGAGCAGGTCCTAGACCTAACGGCAGGACGGCCAGACAGACGGCACAATGGCACCCAGCATGCAGACCCGGGCCGCCTGCCTTCTGCTCCTTGTCCTGCTCAGCCTGACCAGCGGCTCCGTTCTCCCTCCCCAGGTGAGAGCCCACAGCGCCTGGGGCCCCGGAGGGCAGCCGGAATCGCTACGGCCCCTGGGGGATGACTGCGGAGGGCAACGGGAGACCCCCAGCATGGGGGCGGAGCTCAGGGCAAGGGAAGCGGGGACAGGCAGCTGTTCAGGGCACAGAGATGGGGCACCAAGCGGCAGGGTCTGGGGAGCCCTGATCTAATTCCACAGTGATTTACTGAGTGCCTGCTCGGCAGTAAGTCCTCTTCTAGACAGCGGTGACCAAGCTGTAATAGTCTCATGGAGCTTGAATATTCTCATGAATATTCTCATACATCCTGGGCAGGAAACCAGCCAATGAACTTAAAACAAGGAAATACTTGTGTTTAGGAAATGCTATTTCATGAATAACGTAAAAGATGGTGGGAGAGTGATGGTGGGGGTTGGTTATTTGTGAGAAAATGTGATTTGACCTGTGTTTGGGAGGATAAGAGAAGGGGGCAGCCAGCAGAGACTGAGGTGGGGGCAAGCACGGTAGACCCAAGGAGCAGAGGGCTGGTTGAGTGAAGGAGATGGTAACTGGGGACGAGACCAAGGGGTGGCCGTGCCAAGTCTTGTAGGCAAGTGCAGAGGAAGCCCTGCAGGCTTGGGGAATGGGGAAAGCTGAGATCTGACAGATAACACATGGGGAGCGGCTTGTAAGGGGCAAGATACAGGGTGGGGACGGGCCTCCGGGCCACGGAGGGTCCTATGGAAGAGTGAGCAGCTGTACAGAGAGGAGGAGACAGATCCGGGATATTTGCAGACAGGAGAACTGTCCGCGGAAAGGAGAGGAAAGGTCCGGACGAGAGGCCACCCCTGGGACTCCGGCTGAGCCAGGAGATGCCAACCCCTGGGGAGGCACTGCTCCGGGGAGCTAGACTGAGAGCTCTGCCGGGGCCCTGCCGTCCTCAGTACCCTCTTTTGCTTTTCACAGACACGACAGCTCACAGACCTCCAAACCCAGCACACAGCTGGAGCGGCAGCTGGCTTGACGGTGAGAGCCCCTGGGACTTCCCTCTGAGCCTTGCCCGCCTTCCCGTGCCTGCGCCCCCTACGCCCGGCTCACTGCCCTTCCTTCCCACAGCCCGTGCTCCAGAGGCGGAGACGAGACACCCACTTTCCCATCTGCATCTTCTGCTGTGGCTGCTGTCGTAAAGGCACGTGTGGGATGTGCTGCAAGACGTAGAGCACCGCCCCCCAAAAACCACCCCCGTGCCCTCCTCCCTTATTTATTCCTGCTGCCCTCCAACAATAGTCTTGAAATAAAATGGCTGGTTCTAGCTCCTGTTTTCCAAACCAGAGTCTCTGCTTTCTTTGCTCCCTGCCCAGGTCTAGCCCAGAGGCTTGTCTTGGGCCCTGTCTCGGAGGGCCAGTCCTCCTCGGTGGGGTGTGCAGGGTCTGTGTGTACTGGGAGGTCTCAAGGAAGCTTGGTGAAGGATATGTTTTCTCTTCTTCCCCCACTTCAAAAGACCTTGAATTTACTTTGCAACAGCAGGGAGTGAAAGTTCAAGTTTCCTCTTTGAAATCTTCTTAAAAACAGGGGTAAATTCAGATCCCTAGCAAGGGTTCTCAGAGCAAGGTCTGGGGACTCCTCCAGGACCCTACAAAGTGGAGACAACTAAAGATGCTACCTATCTTTCTCACACTCATTCTCTTGAGAACAGACTGTGGAGCTCTCCGGAGGCCCCATGACATGTGTTGATCTTATCCTTCTGACAGCTAGCTGATGGTGTGCTTTGTTTCTTGTGCTTTAAAAATGTCCCAGTTTCGGGACTTCCCTGGTGATGCAGTGGTTAAGAGTCTGCCTGACAATCTGGGAGTCTCGGGCTCGATCCCTGCTACAGGAACTGGGATCCCACACGCTGGGGGGCAACTAAGCCCAGGCTCCGCAACAAGAGAAGCCACGGCAATGAGAAGCCTGCACATCACAGCTAGAGAGTAGCCCCCACTGGCTGCAAGTAGAGAAAGCTCACTCGCGGCAACGAAGAATCAGTGCAGCGAAAAAAGTTATAAAAGATAGAAAATACCTAGTCTCAATTTCTAATAGATAAAGCTACTATAAAGATGACTCACTAGAACAAAAGGTTTTTGAAGTTCTCAACAAGTTTTCAGAGTATAAAGGGGTCCTGAGACCAAAAAGTTTGAGAACCACTGGCCTTCAGGGAGCAGACAGGTGCAGTAAATGAGTGAGGCCTGATGGATTTGTTTCACAGGAGCGTCTTCACTTGTATGCTCTCAGTTAGGACACGCTTGGCCTAGGACCCATGGGACAATACCATTCACCTCCACAGGGCTTGAATTCCCTCCCTTTCTTCTTGAAAATTGCATTCCTCTCAATTTATGTGATTTGCCCACTTTTGATAGAAGAGGAGATGCAAGATGCGTTTCATTATCATCTTAGCCCGTGAGAGCACATCGGCACTAGCACGATGATAAAGGGCCTCAGCCACTTGGCCTCAGTGTCGTGTAAAGATAGGGAGTGGGGAGGCTGGGGGCCCCCTTCAATGAGGGCTGCCAGGCAGGGCTGCTGCGCCCACTGGCAGGCCAAACATCACTAGAGCTACTTTCAAAAGAAGGTGGCGATCCTTATTTTTATGTGAAATTTCCTGATTCCTAAAATCTTGGCAACTGATGAAAGGAGTCCAATTTTTAAAAAATCAACACTCTGGGAGCCAAACTAAACCCAGCTGGGAGCCAGATTGGTTCTGCACACCATCAACTTCTGCCTTGGAAGCCACAAGGGGCTCATCCTCTGCCAGAGGTTTTCCTAAACAGAGATGGAAGGACAGGGAGAGCAAGAGCTGTGTGGGGAGCTTGGCTACACCTCTCGGCAGTGGGATTTCTCAGGCGTCCTCGCCCCACTCTGAAACCCCACCTCCTCATCTGTAAAAGGAGAGGAGCTTCTAGAGTGCTCAGTTCTTTGGACTGTCACGATGCTCAGCAACAGAGTGTGAAGTGGTTTTGGAAACCGTCCAATGCCTCATCAACGGGAAGGATTCGTACTGACAGAGGAGGTGGAGGCCTCTCAGACCCTCCTCATAAATAAATACCCCGGAGGTGGGAAACTCGAAATCGATGATTTCATTTGATGACACCAGGGCTTTTTGAAAAAATATTTATTTTTATGTATTTATTTGGCTGCACCGGGTATTAATCGCGACATGCGGAATCTTTGTTGCGGCATGTGGGATCTAGTTCCCTGACCTGGAAGTGAACCTAGGCCCCCTGTATCGGGAGCGAAGAGTTTTAGCCACTGGACCACCAGGGTCATCCCCACACCAGTGCTCTTCTCTCAGCTTAGCCAGTCCTCCAGGTGGTCCTAGTGATGGGAAGCAGAGGCACCCAAACATCAGTGTGCACCCAAATCTCCCAGAAGGCCTAGTGAAAGGCAGACTTGGCAAGTCCAGGGTGGGGCCCTGGAATGAGCACTTCTAACAAGCTTCCAGCTGATACTGCTGCTGCTGGCCTGGGGGCCACACTTAGAAGACTCCTGTTGTTGGCTGACGGCAGAGAGCGCCTCTGGGTTAGACCAAGCACCTGCTCCCAGTCAAGAGCATGTGGAACAAGGGGGCGCAAGGGCTTGACTCTGTCCTGAGATGAGTTTTGCTCAGTCTGTACAATGTTTTAGGTAAAAATTGGGCAAATACCAAAAGACTGAGATATTTCACATAGAAATTTGAACTCTTGCTGTTACAGACTGAACTAGGTCCATCTGAAATTTATATGCTGGAGTTTCCCTGGCAGGGCTTTCCAGGTGGCTCAGATGATACAAAGAATCTGCCTGCAATGAGGGAGACCTGGGTTCAATCCCTGAGTTGGGAAGATCACCTGGAGAAAGGAATGGCTACCCACTCCAGTATTCTGGCCTGGAGAATTCTATGGACTGTATAGTCCATGGGGTCGCAAAGAGTCAGACACAACTGAGCAACTTTCACTCTCTGGCAGTCTGGTAGTTAGAACTCAACTCAGTGCTTTCACTGCTGGGGCCTGGGTTCGACCCTTGGTTGGGGAACTAAGATCTTGCAAGCCACATGGCCAATAAATAAATTAATTAAACGTAAATGTTGGTGTCTTAACCCCCAATGCAATTGTATGACCTTATTTGGTGATAAGGTCTTTTTTTTTTCTTTTGATTGCTTGGCTCAATATGTTCGATCTTAGTTCCTGCACCAGGGATCAAATCCCCATCCCCTGTGTTGGAAGTGCCGAGTATTAATCACTAGACCATCAGGGATGTCCTTTGATAGAGTCTTTACAGGGATAATCACATTAAAATGAGGTAATTAGGTAGGTCCTAATCCAGAAGGTTTGGTGTGCTAATAAAAAGTGGAAATTTGGACACAGAGACCCACATATAGGAGAACACCACGTGGATGTGGAGACTCTAGTCTCCAGCACCATGAGACAATCTGTTGCTGTTATTCCGTGCTAAGTTGTGTCTGATTCTGACTTCCCTCTCCTTCATCATCTTCTGGAGTTTGCTCAAACTCATGTCCACTGAGTCAGTGATGCCATCCAATCATCTCATCCTCTGTTGTCACCTTCTCATCCTGCCCCAATCTTTCCCAGCATCAGGGTCTTTTCCAGTGAGTTGGCGCTTTAGCATCAATGGCCAAAGTATTGGAGCTTCAGCATCAGTCCTTCCAATGAACACCCAGGACTGATCTCTCTTAGGATGGACTGGTTGGATCTCCTTGCAGTCCAAGGGACTCTCAAGAGTCTTCTCCAACACCACAGTTCAAAAGCATCAGTCTTTTGGTGCTCAGCCTTCTTTATGGTCCAACTCTCACATCCGTACGTGACTATTGGTGAAACCATAGCCATGAGACAATAAACTCTATTTTTTAAGCCACCTGATTTATGAGGCTTTGTCACAGTCACCCTAGCAAACCTGCCTTGCCTGGAAAGACCCGGTGATTGGGCAGCACTGGTAGCTGGATCTGAGTGGCACCTCACCTTTCTGCGGGCACAGGCTCTCAGGTCCCTGAGTCCTCCTGTAGGCTGGGGACCTGGGTGCAGATCTCAGCAATAGCACCCTCTGTGGGACACACTCACCTGTGCAGCCCGCCCCCAGGGACAGCCTTCAGTTCACACCCAGAGAGATGGTGGACCCCCCAAACTAGACACACAACTCCAATGTGGCTGGTGTTGATGTGGAAGGCTGTGACATCTGAGTCCATGTCCTCCCCCAAAGCCCACGCACCAGGTCCTTCTCTTCTCTGGGACCCAGGCGTTCAGGCCCCACCCCACTCTCAATGGGCCTTTGTCCCTGCCTGGGAAAGGCACGGGCAGAGTCTGACATCATGAAGCCTGAAGTGGGGGTGGGACTCCTCATCCCCCCTGCCCCCAGGCTTCTCTGATTCCTCACTCCCCAGTCTGGGGATTTCCCCGCCTCCACCCATCCCTGTGCCTCGGGGCTGGGTTCTCCCTTGGGAGAAAGGGCCCTCTCTCCCTCCTTTCCTCCCCACTGCTCTGGCCCGAAGGAGGACAGAATATGCCCTAGTGTGGCTGAGCAGCTCACGATCAAGCCCCTACTGCACTTAGGGGACAACAGAGGATGAGATGGTTGGATGGCATCACCGACTCACTGGACATGAGTTTGGGTAAACTCTGGAAGTCGATGATGAACAGGGAGACCTGGCGTGCTGCAGTCCATGGGGTCTCAAAGAGTCAGACACGAATGAGCAACTGAACTGAACACTTGGTCACACCACCACCATGCAAAGGTCATGACTGGGCCTGGGGCGGCAGGAGGATCCCCATGGAATCTGTACACAGAGGGTCTCCACCAAACTCAGAGAATCAGCACAACCTGGGTTGGCACCCTCGCGGACCAGGCACTGTGCTAGGGGACACAAGGGTGGGCAAGACAGACAGACAGACAGATAGGCGGAAGCCTGAGCTCAGGTGCCAGTGGGGAAGCAGCTCACTGAGGGTGCAGGTGGGCGAACGAGGTGCTGAGGGCCATGGAAGGGCCAGGCAGCATTTAAATGTTTTATTTATGGTTGTGCTGGGTCTTCATGCTGCTCGCGGGCTTCCTCTGCTTGCGGCGAGTGGGGGCTGCTCTTCGTTGTGGAATGAGGGCTTCTCCTTGCCAGTGGTTTCTCTTGTTGCAGAGCATGGGCTCTAGAACACAGGATCAGTAGATGTGGTGCAAGGATGTGGGTGTTCCGTGACGTGTGGGATCTTCCTGGACCAGAGAGCGAACCCATGTCTCCTGTATTGGCAAGCAGATTCTTTACCACTGAGTCACAAGGGAAGCCTCCGGGGCAGCTTTTAAACAGGGGGGCTCGGCTTGGCGGAGAGGGGCTGGTCAGCAGCGGATCGGGAAGCGGAACAGGGCAGGGGAGTTTCCAGGAGGAAGGAACAGCGCCAAGGCCTCCAGTGAGGGTACCTGAGGAACACACTCGTACACCCACTTTGTGTTTAGGAAGTTTAACTCAGACGTCCATCTCCCCGCAGGACAGATTGGGAGGAAGCAAAGCCCTGTGCTCCTGAAGGTCATGTTCTCACGGGAGGAGACAGTTAATACATAAAGTCATTTCTGATGGCAAGAAGAGCCTGGAAGAGAATAGACCAGGGTGTGGGCACCAAAGATGACACCCTCTAGGGAAGATGGAGGGGACTAAAGCCGAGAGCGAGCTCTAAAGCCTGCCTCCTTCTGGTCACACTGGCCTCTGTGGCCTCCTGGGCCTAAGGTTATTACTAGCATTGCCACCAAGATCCCCCAGAAGCTGAGGACAACACATTCTGCCTCTCATTTATTCAGAATGCACGGTCTACACACTTGGTTCATAAGTCTGGGCCCGTGGCCCTCACCTGTGTCTACCCGCCGTACCTCCCTGTGGCAGGTAGAGAGACGGCATCTGCCGCGTGTTCTCCGGCATGGGTCTGGGTGGGTCGGCCACAGCCACCCCTCCATGTGTGTGCCACTCCGAGTGCCTTTGGGAGCATGGCAGGCAGTGTGTGTGCCTGATGGCCATGGCTGAGGCTGTCCAGGGGTGTGGTGGGCTGGAGCGTGAGGTGTGAGTATCTGCTGCGCGTGGGTCCCGGTGCCTGTTGGTGTGTGCAGGGTCCTGAGCAGTGCTGTTGGGGTGAGCCGGCTCCTTCTGGTTTTGTCCAGATCGGTAACATTTCATTCAGCATTTGCATGTGTCTGACTACGTGCATCTGTCCGTGGGAAGACAGTGTCAGAGGCCAAAAAAGCAGCCACTTGGAAACCCTGGCTCCAACCCGAGGCGACCCACAGAGGAGCCGGGTGCCAGGGACTCACTAACCCCAGTCCCTGGTCCTTCCTGGCTCCACTCAGAGCCCGGCCGGGCGTTCCCAGCTCTTCTCCTGACCCCACCTACCTCAGAAGCCCCCCAGGACGAGGCGCCCTCACCCTGAGGGAACAGGCCTCTTTTGTAACCGGGCTCTGGCCTCTGGAGGGTGAGGACACCAGGGGCCGTCTGTGGGGCGGGAGAGGGCGGCAGGAATTCCCGCGGCATGTCGGGAATGCTGATGCTGTGAAACCCAGTCATTGATGGGGCTGGGTCCCTGCCTGCCACCCCCAGGCCTCAGTCGTGGGACAAGTGCTCCTTTGCCCCATTCACACCCCTCGCCTCCCCCCACCCCAAAGTGCTGCTGCTCCCCTTTGCTTCCCTGGAGTTCATCATGGCTTGCCATGGGAGGTGACCACAGAGTAGCTTTGAGGCTGTGTGGGAGGGTCTCAAACATCCAGAGGCCACGGGCAACAGAGACTGCGTGGGCAGCCTGACAACGGCCACGACTCGGGGTGGGTCCCGCGAGCGGGGGTGGGGGATGTTCGGGCCCCCACTTCCTTGCACCTGTCTGATTCTTGCTCCAGGTTGGCCGGCTGACAGCTGCAAGCGGGACCAGAAGGCATTCCCAACTCAGGGAGACGGAGGTGAGGGGGGAGGGCTCCAAGTTCACTTCCTCCTGGCTTTTGCTGCTTCCTCTTGCTCATCCAAACTTGGCTCTATCCTTACTTTCTGGAGATCCCCAAGGGCATGATGGTGATGAAGATAATTATTAGCATGTCACTAACCATGTAGATATCTTCATCGGCTCAATAGATGTGAATCTGAGCAAACTCCAGGTAACAGTGAAGGACAGGGACGCCTAGCGTGCTGCAGTCCATGGGGTCGCAAAGAGCTGGACATGACTGAGTCACTGAATAACAACAAACCCATGGAGAGTCAGGACAGTTTGGTGGTGAAGTCTGCAACCCTGGACAGGCAGACAGGGCTTGAATCCTAGCTCTGCTGCTTGCTGGCTGTGTGACCTTGGGCAAGTTACTCAATCTTGCTGGAGCTCAGCTACAAAAACAGGATAATAATTGCACCTACCTCAAATGAATTTGTATAGTAGAGTACCACGGGTGGTACATGGTTGATGCCATAGATGTGTCTGTGATCATAAATTCTAATAGCAGCAGCTGCTAACATCTGAACGGGCTGCTTCCCAAAATCTTACCAGAAGTCTTACTTTTCACTTCCTTGGGCCTTGAACACTCTGCTCTCCCCTCTCCAGCTCTGCTCACTTGCTGTACAAAATGATATTCCTCACGGCGCTGTCTCTGTTTTGGATTATGATTTCAGGTAATAATGCCTGGGGATCTGGGGGTCTCTGGGTCCTGGCCCCTGAGCAGGCTGGGGTCCCTGGACCCCTCAGGGGGTGGGAGGTGATGGGCGTGGGGGTTGGGTCACCCGGGCAGGATGTGTCTCTCAGCCTCAGCGGTCCTGCTCACCCACAGCCTCTCGTGGGGGTCAGTGGGGCGCCTGGATGCCATCGTCCATCTCGGCCTTTGAGGGCACGTGCGTCTCCATCCCCTGCCGCTTCAGCTTCCCCGAGGAGCTGCGGCCGGCCGTCGTGCATGGCGTCTGGTACTTCAACAGCCCCTATCCGAAAAACTACCCTCCGGTGGTCTTCAAGTCCCGCACGCAGGTGGTGCACGAGAGCTTCCAGGGACGCAGCCGCCTCCTGGGGGACCTGGGCCTGCGCAACTGCACCCTCCTGCTCAGCAACCTAAGCCCCGAGCTGGGCGGCAAATACTACTTTCGAGGGGACCTGGGGGGCTACAACCAGTACACCTTCTCCGAGCACAGCGTCCTGGACATCATCAGTGAGTCTCGGGGGGCTGTGCCGGGGGCGGGGAGCATGGGAAACAGGAAGCCCTCCCAGTGCCCTTCTGGGGAGGTCTGGTCGGCAGAACCAAGGACTTGCTGATTTGGCTGGAGGGAGGGGTGCCAAGCCTCTGGCCCACATGACCAGGCAGATGACAGGAAGGGGCAAAGCAGGGCCCCAAGCTGTGTTGTCCTCCCCAGAGGAAAGCAGTGCTGTTACTCTTCAGAGACACACGGGAGAAAGGCAGTGGGCTCAGGGGCTGCAGTAAGGCTTCTGCATCCCTGTATTAGCTGGGCTACTGTAGGCAGTTTGCTGAAATTCTCTGGGCCTTGTTATCCTCTTCTGTAAAATGGGGATAAGAACAGCACTTAAAGTTCAATAAGGGAATAGTCAAGTGCGCAAAATAGTGCAGGCACATGGAGCCTGGCTTGAGCTAAATGGGGTAGCACAAGAATGCAGGGCCACCGATCTCAGGCAGTCTGAGCTTTCGTTGTTCTGTTTTGTTTTGGGCCATGCCAAGTGGCATGGGGGATCCTAGTTCCCTGACCAGGGATCAAACCCGTATCCCCTGCAGTGGAAGCTTGGAGTCCTAACCACTGAATGGCCAGGAAATTCTCTGAATTTTCCAGGGGAACCAGAGCTGTGTATTTTCAGCATAAGCTGAAAATACTTCAGATATATATAAAATACTTCAGATATATATATTTTTTAATGTCTTAAGTTCACGTCAAATAAAATGCAGCTCTGGGCCAGTTTGGGCAGAGTAGGGTCCACTGCCTCATTTCTGAGAGGCCCTGAGAGGCATGGAATCCTTAGATTCAGGTTCCCCATCAGCTCTGAAACCATGTGAGGAGCTAGATTACAGAACTGATGCAGAAAAAGACCCCGCCCCCAGCTCCAAACTGGCACAGACAGACATAGCTCCAGGACACACCACACACACACACACACGTGGAAGGTAAAGCAAAGCAAACATGGGAAGCAGAAAAGTTTCTTGAGGAATATAATATATTGTCTGGGGCATGGAGCTTCCCAGGTTGCAAAGTTGGTAAAGAATCTGCTTGTCAATGAAGGAAGATGCAAGAGATTCAGGTTCCATCCCAGGGTTGGGAAGATCTCCTGGGGGAGGAGATGGCAACCCACTCTTGTATTGTTGCCTGGAAAATTCCATGGACAGAGGAGCCTAGTCAGCTACATAGTCCATGGACTTGCAAAGAGTTGAAAGTGTAGCGCCCCCTGAGGTCCTGTGTCCTCCCACCGTGCCGCAGACCCCCCGGTGATCGTGGAGATAAACTCCACGGTCGAGGCCATCGAGGGCTCCCACGTCAGCCTGTTCTGCGGGGCCGACAGCAACCCGCCGCCGTTGCTGACCTGGATGCGGGATGGCACGGTGCTCCGGGAGGCCGTGGCCGAGAGCCTGTCCCTAGAGGTGGAAGAAGTGACCCCTGCCGAAGACGGCGTCTACCTCTGCCTGGCTGAGAACACCTACGGCCAAGACAACCGCACTGTAGAGCTCAGCGTCATGTGTGAGTCGCCGCCCTGTGCGCCCCACGCAACGGGCACTGGGGAGCCAACTTCACCCAGGGCAGAGCTGCGGGGCCGGGGTTGAGGGTAGCGATGGCGGTCAGGTCCAGGCCTGCAGTTGAGATGAAGATGGAGAGGAAGTTTCAGGTTAAAGAGTTCTTTCATTCTTGAACACCTACTGGGCACCTATCTCCTGGCTAGGGAGGAGATGGAGATAGGAAGAGAGAATCAGAGGTGGTCCCTGCGCACCCAGGAAAGCCTGTTAAATTCAGTTTCCTGGGGGGTAGAGCTGGGCTTGGCCCCAGGAATGTGCATTTTATTATTATTTTTTTAAAATATATGTTTATTTGGCTGCATCATTTGGGCCTAAAATCTTAGGGGCTTCCCAGACGGCTCAGTCATAAGAAATTTGCCTGCCAATGCAGGAGACGTAGGTTTGATCCCTAAGTTGGGAAGATTCCCTGGAGAAGGAAATGGCAACCCACTCCAGTTCCTTCTGGGAGAATCCCACAGACAGAGGAGCCTGGTAGGCTACAGTCCATGGGATCACAAAGAGTCGCACACGACTAAACACACACAGGTGGGATCTTAGTTCCACAACCAAGAATCAAACCCATGTCCCTTGCATTGCAAGGTGGATTCTTAACCAGCAGGAAAGCCCTGAAATCTGCATTTTAAAATGAGCCCTATTACCGTTCCAATGGGAGGGCTGAGGGGAACCCAAGCCTGATCCAGCCCCTGTGGGCCTCAGGAGGAGGGGGCGGGTCAAACAGGATTCTTGGCTAGGAGCCAAGGAGAGGTCATTCATTCATTCATTCACTCACAAATATTTATTGAGGCAAAGTGCCCAGGACTGGGGATAATAAAAATGACAGCGCCAGGCAGCATTTGATTTACTCAGCAGTTTCTGAGTGCCCTACGCAAATGGTCTTTCCCTAGAAGCGAGCTGCCTCCTCCTGGCTCCCTTCTAGTCTCACAGGAGCCTTCCCTCAGCATCCTAGTTAAAGCCCTAAATACCGTGACTTCCCATCCCACCTTTATTTTTCTCCAAAGTGCTCCTCCCCATCTTGCCAACTGTATATTTGATTTCCTTAAACAGCATCTGTCCACATGGACAGAGATCTTCATCTGCCTTGTTCAGGCTAGAGCAGTGCAAGTCGTAGTCTACTCTCAGTGACCCCTATGAAGTTGGGAATATTTTTAAGTCTCGTTTCCAGATTAAAAATGGGGCCCCAAAGGGTTAAGACATGGGTCCCCGCACAGCTGGGAAGGGGCACAGCCGGGACTCAGACACAAGCGCCGTGTCTGCAGAATCTCTGTAAACGAGACAGCCAGGCAGGGGGTTACCCGGGCTGTCCTGAGGTGGTGTGTTCCAACTGGGGTGTTGAGGGTCACATTTAGGGGTGAGAGGTGGCTGGCAGAAGAGGCCCCCCTGGCTTCTGACCACTGGCCCCCTGTCCTGCCCCCTAGATGCACCCTGGAAGCCAACAGTGAACGGGACAGTGGTGGCCGTGGAGGGCGAGACGGTCTCCATCTTGTGCTCCACACAGAGCAACCCGGATCCTATTCTCACCATCTTCAAGGAGAAGCAGATTCTGGCCACGGTTATCTACGAGAGTGAGCTGCAGCTGGAGCTGCCGGCCGTCACACCCGAGGATGATGGAGAGTACTGGTGTGTGGCCGAGAACCAGTACGGCCAGAGGGCCACCGCCTTCAACCTGTCTGTGGAGTGTGAGTACCCCCCACCCCCACATTGACCCTCTTCCCCTGATGAGAGCAGGTGGGCTTGATTCCTGCCCACCCACCCATGCAATGGAGCTCAATGGGGGACACTCAGCATCCCAACCAAGGGTCAGCTTTGCTCCAGCAGATGGGGGTGGGGAAGCTAAATCCACAGCAAGAAAGGGCCCACCTAAGGGACTTCCTTGGCAATCCAGTGGTTAAGACTCCACACTTCCAATGCAGGGGCATGGGTTTGATCCCTGGTTGGAGAACTAAAATCTCACATGTCGTGCAAGTTGGCAAAAAAAAAAAAAAAGAAGTCCCACCTGAGAATATAATATTCCCACACCCTGGGATGGGCTTTTGACCAAGGATATTTCTGAATCCTGTGGCCACTGCTTCTCTGAAGTGTAGAAGTGTTAGTCCCTCAGTCATGTCCAACTCTTTGCGACCCCATGGACTGTAGCCCACCAGGCTCCTCTGTCCGTGGGATTTCCCAGGCAAGAATACCAGAATGGGTTTCCATTCCCTTCTCCAGGGGGTTTTCCTGACCCAGTGATCAAACTCGGGTCTCCCACACTGCAGGCAGATTCCTTACTGTCTGACCCACCAGGGAAGCACACGCGCATGAACTAAAACAAAAACCGCAACCTCTAACCCTGTGGAACACCGCTGGGAATCAGGCACTGCTGGAAGCCCTCGACAGGAGCCTACTCGTTCACCTCTTTGACCTCCCTCTCAGGGAGACTCTCTTACTGTCCCCAGTTTCCACAGAAGGAAACTGAGGCCCTTAGGTTATGTCACTCACCCCAGGTCACCCAGGCAGAACTGAGATTCAGATGCAGGAGTCTGGTTCCACTCTTCTATAATGCCCAAAGCTGACCTCATCCTGTGTTATGACATCAGAATACATTGATCAAGCCTTTGTTATGTGCACGAGCTGTGTGGCTCGGTGGGAGGTGGGGGATAGGACCGAGAGGACACCAAGCATGTTAACAGATATAGCACAGCCAGAGAGATGAGACGGATGCAGATAAAAAGCTAACTGTCTTGGGAATGGAGCTCATTGTTCCGCTGCCAACCAGTCCCCTTCCTGACCTCCCTTCTCTGGACAGCGCTGCCAACACCCCGCTCCCACCCCAGCCATCATTCAGGTCATAGCTCCGAAGTCATGGTTTCCACTTCCCTCCTCCAGCACCTCCTTCTGGAATGTCACCTCCATATTTCCATTCTCTCTGCTTCCTCCCCAACCTCAGCCTGGCCTCTGGCACTTGTCTCCAAAGTCACTACTTCCAGACTTACTTATTCCACCTACTGTGGTCCCCACCACACAAGTTTGTCAGAAGGTATTGAGCACAGTCCATACTCAATAGTCTGCAAGTGGCCACAGTCAGTTGTTGTTCAGTTGCTAAGTCGAGTCTGATTCTGCAACCCCATGGACTGCAGCACTTCAGGCCTCCCTGTCCTTCACTAACTCCTGGAGTTTCCTCAAGCTGAAGTCCATTGAGTCAGTGATGCCATCCAACCAGCTCATCCTCTGTCGTCTCCTTCTCCTCCTGCCCTCAGTCTTTCCCAGCATCAGAGTCTTTTCCAGTGAGTCAGCTCTTCACATCAGGTGGTCAAAGTATTGGAGCTTTAGCTTCAGCATCAGTCCTTCCAGTGAATATTCAGGATTGATTTCCTTTAGCATTGACTGATTTGATCTCCTTGCAGTCCAAGGGACTCTCAAGAGTCTTCTCCAGCACCACATTTCCAAAGCATCAGTTCTTTGGTGCTCAGCATTCTTTATGGTCCAGCTCTCACATCCATACATGACTACTGGATAAACCATAGCTTTGACTATGGCTTTGTCAGCAAAGAGGAGACAGATTATTCCAGGGCAAGGTGATGGCCATCACTGCTCTGCTGACCTTTCATCTTGGAGATATCTTTCCTCCCAGTTTGCTCCCTCCCAGCATCAATTGTGATCATGTGTATGGGTTGTGTATACTCTGCCTTCTTCATACATGCCCCTCCTGCTTCCTTCTTGGTCTTCTCCGTTATATCTACTTCCCTAATCAGAGCTTCTTAGGTATAAGAGTCAGAGAACCCCCTGAGAACCTGATGGAAGCCCCTGAATGTACACACAACTCTACCTCATGTACATTTTCAGTCACAGACCATCCTGTCCCATGGACTGTAGCCCATCAGGCTCATCTGTCCATAGAATTCTCCAGACAACAATACTGGAGTGGGCTGCCATTTCCTTCTCCAGGGGATCTTCCCAACAGGGTTTGGACCCTGGTCTCCTGCATTGCAGGCAGATTCTCTACCACCTGAGCCACCAGGGAAGCACAATAAAAGCGGCAGCGGCAAACAACGCTGAAGGGCCTAACCCGAGCCAGGACTGCATCCCCAGCACGTGTTATTGTGGTGGCCTCTTTCTTTTTTTTTTTTAATGTAGTTTTTTTTTATTGTTGTAAAAGTCACATAATATGAAGCACGCTATCTTAACCATATTTAACTGTACAGCTCAGTGGCACTAAGCACATCCATACTCTTGTGCATCTCTTACCATCACCCATCTCCCCCACTTTTCACCTTCCTAGACTGAAGCTCTGTCCCCATTAAACACTAAGTCCCCCTCCCCCTCCCTGGCCACCTCTTGAAGCAGCTGCATATTGTCATCATCTCCCTTCACCGAGGAGAAACTGAAGGACAGAATTCCCCAAGGCCATGCAGCTGGGAGGCTGGCCAGTGTCAAGATTCTTCTGGACCCTGTCTGTCCAGTTCATAAACCTCTGGCTGTTTCAATTCCCCTGAAGTCCCTGGTACCCAAGGACTCAAGGCCTTCAACGTGCCAGAGGGGACAAGCAGCCGTGCCCCCACGCCCACCCCTGCTGAGCCCGTTACTGGGCTCCGAGGTCAGGGTCACAGTGCTTGCGCTCTGGGAGCCCAGCCCCAGGTTGCTGGGCAGAGCCATCCCTCAGTCCCCTCTCTGTCCCCGAAGTTTGCGTCTCCTAGTACTGGGGCTTCCACGCTCGCTGACAACGGTGGGTGCTCCTGAGGAGGGGGTCCCAGCAGGGGACCTGCAGGGCACTCACCCTCACTGAGATCTTGTAATGAGCAGGTCTGAGCCCTTTGCACATATTGACCTGTTTCGTTCTCACAACAATGTGACTGGGGGTAGGGATCGCTCGTCACTCCAGTTTGATATGAAGAAGTGGAAGTGTTACTGGTGTCCAGCACCCGACAGAGCCGAATGGACTTGGGTCTGAATCCAAGCTCTGTTGGATCACACACGTCTTGCTGTGTGATCCCAGACGAGTGACTTCACCTTTGCTGAGCTCTGATTCTCTTCTCTGAAAAATGAGTGTGACAGTATCTTACACTAAGGAGCCCACGTGCCCTGTAAGTCTTCAGTTCAGTTCAGTTCAGTCGCTCAGTCGTGTCCGACTCTTTGCGACCCCATGAATCGCAGCACGCCAAGCCTGCCTGTCCATCACCGTCTCCTGGAGTTCACTCAGACTCACGTTCATCGAGTCCGTGATGCCATCCAGCCACCTCATCCTCTGTCGTCCCCTTCTCCTCCTGCCCCCAATCCTTCCCAGCATCAGAGTCTTTTACAATGAGTCAACTCTTCGCATGAGGTGGCCAAAGAACTGGAGTTTCAGCTTTAGCATCATTCCTTCCAGAGAAATCCCAGGGCTGATCTCCTTCAGAATGGACTGGTTGGATCTCCAAGTCTTAGACATCCTCTTAATTTCCCACTCATCTCCCTGAACTCCTGGCTGGATATCCGCTGCCTTCCTGCTGCCAAGGCGTTGCTCACGTGTGCCCTCTGCTGGAATAGTTCTATGTGCATGCGTGCGTGCTCAGTAGCTTTATCTAATCCTAAATCCCTAGGTGGGATGTTAAGCTTTCTTTTCAACACACTCGTACTCCCACTTCAGAGTGTATTCTCCGTAGCCCCTGGCAAGTCAAGCACCCATTACCCCTGTTTGCACAGATGAGAAGTCCATCTTGCAGGTCCAGGAAGCTGAGTGGCCTGGTTCGGGCCACCAGCCAGTAGATGGCAGAGCTGGAATTCAAGCCAAAGCTGTCTCATGCCCCAAACCTCCCATCTTTTGTGGGACTTGGGGTTTGTCTAGTGTCAGTCAGGGTTTCACAGGTCTCAGGGCTGCTGGCAACTCTGCAAAGATGCTGAGCACACAGCAGGGTGTCAGCATTCCCGCAGCCCTGTCATAGCTGAACTAGTGGTACAGTCTAGAATGAAAAGGTTTTTACTTTTTAAAATAATTACTGTCAGTTCAGGTTGGTCATTACTAATTTACTCTGTGGTGTGTTAATTCATTAATACTATAGTAAGCATCGGGCTTCCCTGGTGGCTAAGTGGTAAAGAATCCACCTGCTAATGCAGGAGATGTAGGTTCAGTCCCTGGGTTGGAAAGATCCCCTGGAGAAGGAAGTGGCAACCCACTACAATATTCTTGCCTGGGAAATCCCATGGAGGGAGGAGACAGGAAGACAGGCTATAGTCCATGTGGTCTCAAAAGATTTGGACACGACTTAATAAATAAACAACATAACAAGCATATATGTCTACCTAAACAGAATTTGGACTATTTAACTTTTAATTTACTAGACTTAGAGATATGTACCCATTCCAAATGGAATGATCCCTACTGCAAATACCCAAGTCTCATGGCTCCCTGCTCCATCACTGTTACTTGCATATTCTTTTTGGATGGAAATTGAAGGTCAGTCTAGAGTGAGCAGAGGTGAGTGCCAAACTCTCAGAAGGAAAGAGAACATAGATTAAAAAGCAACATTCAATGTTCTATTATAATTTCATATTGGGAAATGAAAGGGAAAAACCATCCCAGTATCACTTTTATAATTCAAATGGCAGCAAAGCTCAACAAAATTATCTTCGGTGGAGGGTGGTGTCTGGTGTGTCCTATGAGGGAGGGAGGGTCAGGACGCAGGGTCTCTGGGGAGTGAGTGGGGGGCATCTGCAGGATGGCCGGAAGGTGGAGCTGGCTGAACTCAGTCGCTCATCCCATGAGTCTTCCCAGAGCTCCTGGTGAAAGGGATGTGCCGGAAACCTTCCAGTGGTTAAGACTCAGCTTCCACTGCAAGGGGCATGGGTTTGATACCTGGTCAGGGGATTAAGATCCCGCATGCTTCTCAGTGTGGCAAAAAGAGACAAAAGAAAAGGATATTCTGACAGTGGGGACAGAGTGGAGACAGAGCAAGTGCTTGTCTGGATGGAAATAAGAGAGCAGTCACATCAGTATGTAACCCGGGTAGACGTAAGTGCTGAGGAGCAAACCCGAGTGAATGGTTAGTGCAGCGAGGTGCCGCTTACATGGTGTGGTCAGAGAAAGAGCTGTGGTCAGAGAAAGAGCGTGGTCTGCAGAGAAGCTGCCTGGAGTGAGGGTGTGGGCGCTGCAGGTGTCAGGGAAGTGCTCAAGGCCGAGGGAGAAACGAAAGCCCTCCGGGTGTGGGAGAAGATTCCACAAGTATGAGAGACACAGCAAGGAGGCTGGTGTGGCCAGAAGACAGTGAGCCAGAGGGAAAGCAGAGGATCTGAGGGTGGCCAAGTCCTGCAGGGCCTTGCAGACCAAGGCAAAGTATTGGGGCTTTATTCTAAGTGACGAGGGTGTGAGTTTAAGCGGGGAGTGCCGTGATCTGATTTATTTATTTATATTATAATGATCACTTTTAAAGATTTTATTTCAGGTTTTTTTGTTTAAATTGCATTTGTTTTTGGTTGTGCTGGGCTTCAGTTGCTGCCTGGGCTTTTCTCTAGTTGCGGTGCCTGGGCTTCTCGTGGAGGTGGCTTCTCTTGTTGCAGGACCACAGGCTCTAGGGCGCCCAGGCCTCAGCAGCTGCAGCACGTGAGCTTTGTAGTTGCAGGCCCCAGGCTCTAGAGCACACAGTAGTTGTGGAGCACAGGCTTAGTTGCTCCATGTCATGTGGAATCTTCCCGGGTGAGGGATCGAACCCGTGTTTCCTGTGTTGGCAGGTGGATTCTTTACCACTGAGCCACCAGGGAAGCCCCTCATGTTTTTAAAATATATATTTATTTATTTGGCTGGGCCAGGTCTTAGTTGCAACACTCGAGATCTTCACTGCGGCATGTGAGATGTTTTCGTTGTAGCGCGTGGAATCTAGCTACCTAACCAGGGATTGAACCTGGCCCCCTGCATTGTGAATGCAGGGTCTTAGCCACTGGACCACCAGGGAAGTCTCTATGATCTGATTATATTTTACAAGGTGAGCAGCATTGGAGAGGGCATTAGAGAGAGTGTGGGGCCTCCCTAGTGGCTCAATGGTAAAGAATCTGCTGGCAAGGCAGAAAATGCAGGAGACATAGGTTTAGTCCCTGGGTTGGGAATATCCCCTGGAGAAGGGCACGGCTACCCACTCCAGGATTCTTGCCTGGAGAATCCCATGGACAGAGGAGCCTGGTGGGCTTCAGTCCACGAGATGGCAGAGTCAGACTCGACTGAAAGGACTGAGCGAGGACACACAAGAGAGGGTGCAGGGGGGCACAGGCAGCTCATCTCAGCCCAGAAGCCCCCAAGGCCGCATCTCCAGCCTGCCGGGTCTCGGTCTCGCCCCCGCAGTCGCTCCTGTGATCCTGTTGGAGTCCCACTGTGCGGCAGCCCGCGACACGGTGCAGTGCCTCTGCGTGGTGAAAGCCAACCCAGAGCCCTCCGTGGCCTTCGAGCTGCCCTTGAGCAACGTGACGGTGAACGAGACGGAGCGCGAGTTCGTGTACTCAGAGCGCAGCGGCCTCCTGCTCACCAGCATCCTGACGCTGCGGGGGCAGGCCCAGGCCCCACCCCGGGTCATCTGCACCTCCCACAACCTCTACGGCACCAAGAGCCTGGAGCTGCCCTTCCAGGGAGCCCGTGAGTGATGTGGCCTGGGGCTGGGAGTCAGGGGACAGATGGGACCCCTGTTGGATCTAAGCTTCCCTCGCCGAGGCTGATTATCGGCCGCTGAGCGATGGTCCGGCTATGCTGTTGATTGAATGGTCAAGTTAGGAGAGGCTTCCCCAAGCTTGCTGACACTTCGCGGGCCCCTCCAACAGCTCAGCTGCAAGAGTGTGCCTGCTGTGTAAATACGTTCAATGCCCCCCCTGCCCCAGCCCGTCTCCTAAGAACCCTGGTGTCCTCCTCCCACCAGCAGCCCTGAGGGCGCCTAGGTCTTCTCTTTCCTTAGACCGCCTCATGTGGGCCAAGATCGGGCCTGTGGGAGCCGTGGTGGCCTTTGCCATCCTAATCGCCATCGTGTGCTACATCACCCAGACTGGAGGGCGGGGGGTGGGTGCAGGAAGCCTCCAAGGGCGGGGCAGGGCAGACCGGCTGGAGGCTGAGCGTGGGTAAGAGAGGGCAGTTCCGCTGTGAGAATTCAGCGGCTAACAGGAGCCGCCGTGGCCGGGTCACAGGTGTCGGGGCCTGGACGGGACCCTTCCCGCCAGTCATCTCGGGTGCCCCACATTCTCTGCTGTCTCCTCCTGCCCCTCCCTTGTGATGCGGAGAGCCAGTACCCTGGCTTGTGGCCACAGCATCAGTCACAGTGGGTTCCAGAAACTCCAACAACTACACATAATCTGTGGTATCAAGAAACCCTCCCCAGTCCCAAGTCACACCCATCTGCTGCTATTTCTTTTCCTAGTGTCACACACACATCAGCACTCCCGACAAGGAATTAATCTCCCCATTCCGCATCCTGGCAGCCAGGGGGTACAGATGGCCCCAGAGAACCCAGAGGAGCCAGGCAGGGGTCCTGAAGGTGGCAGACTGGGGCCCAGGTGTGGCTCGTCTTCAGCCGTGAAGCAGGAGAGGGATGGGCTAGGATGGAGGGGAAGAGGCTGCTCACGGAAGTGGCCGCCCACCCCATCTTAGAGATAGGTGGGAGCAGCTCCGGAGTCCCTTGGGCCAAACTCCTAGGGTAGAGGGGATTGCAGACAGAGAGAGGAGTAGGGAACCCAAAAGCCACACTGGGGCTGACATGTCCTGCCCTGCAGAAAGAACGTGACGGAAAGCCCCAGCTTCTCGGGGGGGGACAATCCCCCCGTCGTGTTCAGCAGCGACTTCCGCATCTCCGGGGCGCCAGAGAAATATGAGGTGAGGCCAGAGCCCCGTGGCGCCAAGCTGGCTGGAGATCCTGGGTGCCGGGGACACTGAGGGCTTGGGAGGGACCTGGGAGGCCCTGGGTGGAGGGGGAGCTGGCCCCAAAGAAAGGGAGGAAAGGGTCTGCTGAGACTGACTCGGCCCTGGGCTGGGACAGGGTGCTCAGCTGAGGCTGTGAGCGGGGCTGTAGCGTTCGGGGCCCACAAGAAGCCCTGACCCTCCCCGCCTGGGTCTATGACTGCATTTCCTTCTCCAATAGTCCAGAGAGGTCTCTACCCTGGAATGAGCACCCCAGGAGGTAGGTTCCGGGGGCCTCGGTGTGCCCACCTCTGGGCCCGTGTTGGGCCTTGGGGTTGGCGTGCGTGTGTGTGCGTCCCCGTCAGGCGTCCAGGTTGGTCTCCAGTTCAGGGTGGCCTTGCCCAGCAGCCCCTGGCCTTGTCTATTCTGTCCCACTACTGCTCCCGTCTGTCTGTCTGTGGCCACCGTCCTGTGTGTGTGTGTGTCTGAAGGAGGGAGATCAAGGACGGCAGGCCTGATGGGGAAGCTGAAGTTGCACCTGGAGGATGTCCCAGATTGAGGAGGGACAACTCCAGACCCGAACTTGCTGAGCCAGGCACTTACAACAACTGGGAAAAGTGGGTTCCCGACCAGGTGGCTTCCATCTAGAAAGGCGTTATGGGTTGAATTGGGTGCCCCTCAAATTCCCAGGTTGATGAAGGTTTCTTGGAGACAATGAATTTGTGGGCAGCTTTCAGGCTTAGCAGCGAGGAGGTTGTTTTGTGTAGGGGGCACTGGTGTGGGCAGGGCTCCCAAGGGCGACTGAGGACCATGGGGTCGGCTGGGTGGGTGGTCCTTGAGGAAGGAGGCTCACATACTCTAGAGCCATGGGTGTGCCAGCAACCCCAGCATCTGCAGCTGGGAAAGGTGGGACAGGACCGCCTGATGGGTTGGCTCCCTTTGTAGAGTGAGAGGCACCTGGGATCAGAGAGGAGGCTGCTGGGTCTTCGGGGAGAACCCCCGGAGCTGGACCTGAGCTATTCTCACTCGGACCTGGGAAAACGGCCCACCAAGGACAGCTATACCCTGACGGAGGAGCTAGCCGAGTATGCTGAAATCCGCGTCAAGTGAGGGAGCCGGGGGCACCCTGTGCCGTCACCCACCCCCTCCAAGACCCTTGCTGGCCCCCACTGGCTGCGGGCTCCCTTCCTCCCCAAAGTCATGGGGGCTGGGGCCAGGAAGGGCCAGGGCAGGTGACGGAGAGCTGTGGGGGCCTGGCCTCCCTCTCCTTCCCAGCTGCCCCGCCCCGCCAGCACCCACCTCCACCTTGTGGCTTCCCTCTAACCTCCTTTAACCTCATCTGTCTGGAGGGGAGCTCCGTCTGTCCACGTTATTTATTGCTACCCCTTGCCTGGTCTCCTGCCCCCGCACCTGGCCCCAGGACCTGTACGGAGGGATGTGAAATAAATGCCCTGAAACCAAATACCCGCCTAGTTCCTGATGATTTCTGACCCGTCCTTGGGAAGCCTGCCGCTCACCTCCTTGCCCTCCCCCTGGGTCCTCTGGGATTCTAGCCCGGTACCCAGGCCAGCCATTCTTAAGTTGTTCCTTCTCTGATCTGGCAGCTGTGGGCTGGGTTTGATCCACGGGAGGTGGTGTTTAACTGCTGGGTGATTTCACCTAACAACCCTCATTCCTGCTTGTGCCACAGTCAGAGTGACCAACAGCCCTAGGCTCCCACTTCCATACCACCATGTCTCACTGACAGAGATGGCGGCTTCTTCTTCGGAAGGAGCCTTGCTGCCGATTTGCCACAGTGCCCACCGTTCCCTGTTGTCCCCCGCCGTTGGCTTCACTCACTGACTTTCCCCCTGCCCCCTGTGGGTCCCAGGGGGACCCCAGGTCTCAGTGGTTCCTGAGCCTGTGTCAGCTTGACTGCCATGCCTCACATTTATGCTGCATTCTGCAGCTTCAATCTTTTTAAATGAAGTATTTATTTTGGTTGCGCCATGTCGTTTGTGAGATCTTAGTTTCCCCTACCAGGGATCAAAGTGAAAGCCCTGCATCTTAACCATGGACCACCAGGGAATTCTCAATCTTTCATACCTCATTTGATTCAAGAAATATCCATCAGGCACCAGCTGTGTATTGAACCCCTCTAGGAAGCTCGGGCTATCCTGGGAAGGGAACCCCCACCTCTTGCAGGACAACCCTGTGAGAACTCTGGGGCTCTGAGAAGCCCCGTGATTTTTCCCAGGGTCCCAGAACCAGGAAATGGTGTGGCCAGACCCTGGACTCAAGTCTTCTCGGAGTTAAAGAAGGCCAGACTCTCTGGCATGAATTGGTATCAACAACTAACATTTTTGCTGAGTGCTCACTATGTGCCCCATGATTCTACCTGGTTTACATGAATTAATCTCTGTCCGCCTTCCCTGATAATTCTGACAATGGTTCCCCAAGTGAGGTCTTGGCATTACCAGCGTCAGCCTCACCTGGGCACCTGCCAAAAAGGCAGATTCTCAGGCCTTACCCAGGCCTAGCAGTCTGTGTTTTCATGACTCTTCCTGGTGGACAAGGGCATGGCAACCCATTCTGGAGAATCCATGAACAGAGGAGCCTGGTGAGCTACATTCCACGGAGCTGCAAAGGGTCCGACACAACTGAATGACTCAGCATGCACATACACGTCTGGTGATTCTCGTGCACTGATGTGGAGAATCTGGAGGGGCCGAGGCGACAAGGTGACATGACTTCCCTGAGGGCCCCCGGCGGAGGACTGTGCAGCCCTGACTTGAGCACCCACCTGGGACCTGGCCCTAGAGCCCCACCCCCTCCCCTGCACTGACCATTGTGCATGACTGCTGTTGCAGTGAGAAGCAGCAGGAGCTTGTGAGTATGAAGTTGCCAAAGGGGCAGTAAGAATAGAGATGCAGGGCTATGGGGGATTCGGGCGATTCCTAAGGAAGGTGGTTGTGCCTTTTTTTTTTTTTTTGAGAAGGTGGGGGGTACATCAGAGACCAAAGTCAAGGTCTAGAGGCAGAAATAACTAAACTGTGTTGAGTGGGAAGGGGACAAGGCCTCTTTAGCTGGAATGGGTTGTCCCCGTGCAGGAGAAAGGCAGAGAGGCGGGTAGTAGCGGGGCGGGACCCCACCCTGAAGCCTGCCCCTTCCTCCCGGTGCTGGCAGTCACTCAGGGAGAAGGACATTAAATAAATGACATCAGACAGAACACCTGGCCCCTGCATGCGACACCTGCTCCCAACAGGGAAGGCTAGCAGAGACTAGAGCGAAAGGAGACTTAGGGTCTCGGGGTTGGGCAAGCGTCTGTGTAGAAGGAATGTCACTCAGGGACGCCCTTGGTGAAGTCCCCAAGGGAAACACGTTTGGCAAAGTTCCAGGAGCTGAACTGAAGCCGGAGAGGGTGGCAGAGAACAGCAGGGACTTCAAGGCAGCCCCACTAGACAGTTTGACCAGCTCTCCTGTGTGTGTGTGGAACCTGCCCTGACGCACCTGTCCCCTGACAACAGCCCCTGGCTCCAGCAGGTCTGGCTGGGGAGCAATGCCCCTAAGGACTTCGCCCTGAGGCAGAGCAGTGTCAATAATCGGAGCCATCAGAGTAACCCTGCGCTGCCTGGAGGGCGGCCAGAGTGCCCCCTGGGTGAGCTGGGGGTCCCGGGGAGCGCTGTGGAGGAACTTTTAGGTGAATAGTCATACTTCACTTAGTCTGTGTCCGAGCAAAAGGAAACTAGCTTGCCAAATGCGATTGTTTTTAAATTTTTCAAAAACCTTTTTGCTTTATACCAGAGTAGAGCTGATTAACAATGTTATGATAGTTTCAGGTGAACAGTGAAGGGACTCAGTCATACATATACATGTATCCATTCTCCCCCAAACCCCCTTCCCATCCAGCTGCCACATAACATTGAGCAGAGTCCCATGTGCTATACAGTAGGTCCTTGTTGGTTATCCACTTTGAATATAGCAGTGTGTACATGCCCATCCCCAAAGGGATATTTAGAAATTTCTTTTTTTTTTTTTTGCTAAAAGCTTAGGAAGAAGTAAGTTTGAAAACCAATCAAGTGAATTGATTTCTAGAAACGTACGCAATAACAATACTTCAGGTGGTTCACAGACAGGACAAAAGTCCTAAAGGTCACAGGCAAGCCATTAAAGTTTGGGTTACAGTGATGTGATCTGACACAAAGACCATCTCTTAGGCTAACATTTAGTGATGACACTCAACTCAGCTATCACACTCCGCCCAGCGCCTGGACCCCCCAGAATTCACCTGTTCCATCAACACGAGGTTACTGAGCACTTACTTGTGCCAAGCCTGTGCTGGACTCTAGGCCTGCTACACAGACCAAAAGACCCTCCCTCTGGCTGCTGGGACTGACATCAAGTGGAAGAGATAGACAAAGACCAGATAAACGTGTGGTCAGATAGCGAGTGGGCTAAGAAGGAAGCTAAGAGAGATAGAAGGACAGCATGTGCCTGCAAGTCGGCTGGTTTAGAAAGCAGTCAACTGAATAGAGACCGGAAAGAAGGGAGGGAGGGAGGGAGCTCAGTCGACTTCTGGGAAATGAGGGTCCAGGGAAAGTAGAGATCAGGTGCAAGTGTCCAGCACAGGAATGTACTTGCAGTGGTCATGGAACCAGAAGGAAGCCAGCCAGCATGCCTGGAGCGGTGTGTAGGAGCCTGAGCAGTTGCCCAAGGGAGCTGGATCACAGCAGGGTTTTAGGCCACAGTCAGGACTTGGACTGTGAGTGAACTGGGGAGCTGCTGGAGACTTACCCAAAGAGGAGCGTTAGGGAGGGGTTTTGGTGACCCTGCTGGCCGTTGTGTAGAGAGTGAGCACAGGGGATCATCAGGCCAGCGGCTCTGGGGGCCATGACTCCTGGCCAAGAGAGAGGGGAAGTGGGTGGCGAGAGGGAAGAGAGTTAGGACCTGTTCTGGAGGGGGCCCTAAGGGGACCGGCTGATATGGAGGGGAAGGAAGAGGGGAGCCTGAGATGCTGGCCGCTTCCTTAGATGCTGGAGAGGCCGAGAGGAGCTAGCTTGGTGGAGAACACAGCACTCAGGACTGTATGTTCAAGGATAATATGTTCAGTATGAAAGGCAAGGCTGACAGGACTCTTCTCTCAGGACTCATCATGCTGAGGAAGAGTCAGCACCCGTGACACAGTGACTCAGAGCCAGGGACATAAGCAGGAGAAGAGTTTTGGCAGGACCGGGCTGGTCTCACAGCTGCACCTGTCAGGAAGGAGGGGCCACTTGGTGAAGAAGGGGCCAGGCACCGGGGCATGTCAACAAGGACCACTTTGTCCCTCCCCTGCCACCAAACTCCTGGGTCATTCCTGACTGAGAAAAGTCCTTCCCGAACATCTCTCTTGGCCAGGAGTCATGGCCTCCAGAGCCGCTGGCCTGATGATCCCCTGTGCTCACCTTCTACACAGTGGCCAGCAGGGTCTCCCACCCTATCTTGAGAACTAGTACCTGGGGCAGGCAGCTCCACATACCCAAGGAAGAAAGGGCTCCAGGCTATGTGCTGGCTACTCTCCCGGGGGTGGGAGGGGGAACCCCACAGCTCTGCCCAGGAGGAGCTACGCCTCCTTCTTTCCCCACCTTCCTCACTCTGCAAAACATGACCCCTAATATAAATTGGACTTCAAAATCAATTTCTTTTTGCTCTGGGGAAGTTTTTTAAGAGAATGAAAGGACAAACTATAGACTAGGAGAAAATAGTTCAAGTCACTTAACCTGACAAAGAACTCATGTCTAGAATGAGTATATAAAGAACTCTCAACATTCAAAAACATCAAACATCAAACAACTAAAAGATGAGCAAAAAAGGGGGGGGAGGGCGAAAGGCAGGAAGAGACATTTCACCGAAGATGGTATTTGGATAGAAAATAATCATATACAAAGATGTTCAACATCATTAACCTTTAGAGAAATTCAAGTTAAGATCACAATGAACTATCATTCTTATACACCTACTAGACAGCTGAAAGGATGTGTAGTAATGAAAGCATTTATACATTGCTAGTGGGAATGTAAAATTGGCCAGCCACTTTGAAAAACAGTCTCAAGACAGTTTCTCAAAAGGTTAAACCTAGAATTCCAATCCACCTCTGAAATTCTATCCCTAGGGTATATACCCAAGAGAAATGAAAACACATCCACCCAAAAATTTGAATACAACTGTTGATAGCTCATTACTCGTAAAAAACAAAACATGAGAACAACCCAAATGTCTATCAAGTGATGAATGAATAAAGAAGATACGATATATCCATACAATGAAATACCACTCCTTGACAATAAAAAGAAATGGAGTACTGTACAGATCCTGCAAAATCATGAACTTAAAAACTTTAAGTGAAAGAAGTCAATCACAAAAAGCTACATATTGTATGATTGCACTCCTGTGAAATGACCAGGAAAAGAAAATCTGTAGAGACAGAAAGTAGATTTCGTTGTTGCCTAAGGCTGGGGTGCAGGTGTCGAGAGGAAACAGGGAGTGACTGTTAATGGTAATGAGCATTTTGGGGTGATGAGATGATCTAAAATTGGCTGTGGTGACGGTTTGCACAATGCTGTGAATACACTTAAAACCATTGACGGGTATGCTTTCAGTAGGTGGATTGTATGGGCAATTAGAAAATGGGCAAAAGACCTAAAAAGATACTTCAGCAAAGAGGATACCCAAGTGGCAAATAAACCCATGAACAGATGTTCAGCACCACTAGCCATTAGTGAAATGCAAATCCAGACTGTGCAAACCACTGCATACCAATGAAACAACTAAAATTAAAAATGATAATGATAGTAAATGCTGGTGAGGATGCAGTGAAACTGGATCATTCGTACATGGCTGGTGGGAATGTAAAATGGTACAGCCACTCTTGGAAAACTAATGAAATAATCCTACCATATGACTTGGCAATTGCACTTCTAGGCATTGATGCCCAATAAATAAAAATTCATATCTACACCAAAACCTGTACATGGTTGTTCAAAGCAGCCTTATTTGTAATAGCCCAAATCGGAAACAATCTACATGTGCCTCAATACTAAATGGTTCAACAATTGTGATACATCTATGTGCTACACAGTACAATGTACATAATACATTCCACTGCTACATAGTACTCTGTGGATGTATCACAACTCCCTGGGATACAGCCAACAATTGTGATATATCCAGGAGTACTATGTAGCAACAGAATGAGACAGACAGCAACTTGGAAAATTCTGAAGGGCATTATACTGAGTTAAAAAAACAAACAAACAAAAAAACAGTCCAGGGTCTTCCCTGATGGTCCAGCGGTAAGACATTGTGCTCCCCATATAAGGAGCCTAGTTTCGATCCCTGGTCAAGGAACTAGATCCCCACATGACGCAACTAAGAGTTGCCATGGTGCAACTTAAGATAACACATGCCCAAACTAAGACCCAGTGCAGGCAAATACATAAAAATTTAAAAAATCCAACGGGTCATGCACCATATGACTCCTTTTATGTACCATTATCAAAACGACAAAATGGTAGAGATGGAGAACAGATTACTGGTTAGAGATAGTGGAGGAAAGGGAGGTGGATGTGACTGCAAGGGTGATCTTGGCGATAACGGAATAATTCTGTATCTTGCCTGCAATGGTTATGTACATCTAGATACGAGATAAAAAGACTTAGAACCACATACAGGTTGTACTACACCTAATTATGTAAGAAGTAACCATCAGAAGAAACATCACAGGGCACACCAGACTTTTCTATCTTTGTCACTTCCTTTGAGTCTATAATTATTTCAAAATAAAAAGTTCAAAAAAAAAAAACCCAAAAAACAAACCAACCCAGTGATCTCAGTGGGGGACTCCCAGGCCAGGGGACGAGATCCCAGTCTTCAACAGGGGACCAACTGGGGATGTATATTCTGCCTCACCAGCTAGAAGTGTCCGCTGGCATAGCTCCAGGCATTGCTGATGGTCACAGGAGGAAATTGGTCAGGGAGTTCAAGGGCATGCCTTGATTTCTGGAGGTCAAGAGCTGCACGGAGGAGGCAAGGCTAAGGAATCAGGACTCCTGAGAACGCAGCTCTGGTGCCTTCACATCTTTTCCTCCAGAGAGGTAGGTGGTCTCTGTTTTGGGGTGTCATCTGCCCTGAACAATGAGGACGACAGCACCTTTCTCACAGGGTTAAGTGAGGTCACACATGCGCTGCACTCAGCTGCCTACGACATACGACATGTGATGAGCACCTGGCGAACAGACCTGGGTTCAAATCCCAGTCCTGCCACCTGTCCACTGTGAGCTGTCCCTCAGTTTCCCCTCTAAGGGTGGTGCAGACATGGGTGGTTCTGACTTCCTGAGTGTGCTGCGAGCGATCAGGAGCATGCAAAGCACTTTGCACGGTGGTGGCCATGAAATGAGCATCACTCTGTAAAAGTGTGCTGTAGTTATTGCTGATAGTCCCTTGCTCTGCCTGAAAGATACTCCATGGTGACATCACATCACGGATACCTCTGGCTGCTCATCTCTAGCTTGATTTTGATAGAGAGGCCCTCTGAGACCAAATCGTTGTTCCCCGCCTGTGCCCCAGAAATAATGTCCCAGGCAGACCAAGCTCTCGGGTAGGAGTGGGGTCTTTGGCTGTGTCCTGCCTGTGAGTTGGGGCTGTCACCTGGCCTCCAGGGAGCACTGTTGACCAATTATGATACAGTGTATTAAGTGAGTAATAGTTACATACTCACAATAGTAAAAGATGTTATCACTCTTCACAATCAGTAGCCAGACAGAAAAATAAAAGAAAATTACAATCTCAAGCCATAATGGGAACATGATTAACCTAACAGTATAGGATATACAAAGTGGACGTGCATATGTGCATATGTTTTCATCTGCTCAGCCAGTGTTTTGACTAGTGCATTTAACCCATTTACATTCAAGGTAATTATCGACATGCATAATCCTATTACCATTTTCTTAATTGTTTTGGGCTTATATTCTACAGGCAGGGCTTTTTATTCTCTTGTTTTCTACCTAGAGAAGTTCCTTTAGCATTTGTTGTAAAGTTGTTTGATAGTGATGAATTCTTCTAACTTTTGCTTGTCTGGAAAGCTTTCGATTTCTCCATCAAATCTGAAGGAGAGTCTTGCTGGGTAGAGTATTCTTGGTTGTACGTTCTTCCCTTTCATCACTTTAAATGTGTCATGCCATTCCCTTTTGGTTTGTAGGGCTTCTGTTGAGAAATCAGCTGATAGCCTGATGGGAGTTCCCTTATATATTGTTTGTTATTTTTCCCTTGTTGCTTTCAATATTTTATCTCTGTCTTGAATTTTTCTCAGTTTGATTACTGTATGCCTCAGTGTGTTCTTCTTTGGGTTTATCCTGCCTGGGACTCTGCACTTCCTCTTATTGGTTGATTATTTCCTTTCCCATGTTAGGGATGTTTTCTGTTATTATCTCTTCAAATATTTTCTCAGGTCCTTTCTCTCTCTCTTCTCCTTCTGGGACCTCTATAGTGCAAATGTTCATGCCTTTAATGTTGTCCCAGAGGCCCCTTAGGCTGTCTTCATTTCTTTTCATTCTTTTTCCTATATTCTGTTCTGTGGCAGCGATTTCCACCATTCTGTCCTCCAAGTCACTTATCCATGCTTCTGTCTCAGTTATTCTGCTATGGATTCCTTCTAGTGTTTTATTCATCTGTTTGTTTGTTCTTTAGTTCTGCTAGGTCTTTGGTAAACAATTCTTACATCTTCTCAATCTTTGCCTCCATTCTTTTTCTTAGATCCTGAATCATATGCACTATCATTATTCTGAATTCTTTTTCTGGAAAGTTGCCTGTCTCCACTTCATTTAGTTGTTTTTCTGGGGGTTATCTTGTCCCTTCATCTGGGACATAAATTTCTGCATTTTCATGCTGATTAACTTGTTGTAATGTGGTTTTGTTTTAGTTGCTGTGGGATTGTGGTTTTTCTTCCTCCTTCTGTCTACCCTCTCATGGAGGAGGCTAAGCGGCTTTTAAGAGGCAATGGCACCCCACTCCAGTACTCTTGCCTGGAAAATCCCATGGACGGAGGAGCCTGGTAGGCTGCAGTCCATGGGGTCGCTGAGAGTTGTACACGACTCAGTGACTTCACTTTCCCTTTTCATTTTCATGCATTGGAGAAGGAAATGGCAACCCACTCCAGTGTTCTTGCTTGGAGAATCCCAGGGACGGTGGAGCCTGGTGGGCTGCCATCTATGGGGTTGCACAGAGTCAGACATGACTGAAGCAACTTAGCAAGAAGCTTTTATAAACTTCCTGATGGGAGGGATTGGTGGTGGGGAAAACTGGGTCTTGCTCTGGTGGGCAGGGCCTTGCTCAGTAAAGCTTTAATCCAATTATCTGCTGAGAATTGGATTGGGCCCCCTCCCTGGTAGTTTTTGGCCTAGGAGGGCTTCCCTGGTGGCTCAGAGGTTAAAGCTGTCTGCCTACAGTGCAGGAGACCTGGGTTCAATCCCTAGGTTGGGAAGATCCCCTGGAGAAGGAAATGGCAACCCACTCCAGTACTTTTGCCTGGAGAATCCCATGGAGGCAGGAGCCTGGTAGGTTACGGTCCATGGGGTCACAAAGAGTCGGACACGACTGAGTGACTTCACTTTCACTTTCAAGGTGACCCAGCCCTCCAACTTACCTTGGATCATCAATAAAGCAGTGCCAGAAAAACATCTTGAAGAGATCTTTAGTCTTTCCCATTCTGTTGTTTTCCTCTATTTCTTTGCATTGATCACTGAAGAAGGCTTTCTTATCTCTTCTTGCTATTCTTTGGAACTCTGCATTCAGATGCTTATATCTTTCCTTTTCTCCTTTGCTTTTCACCTCTCTTCTTTTCACAGCTATTTGTAAGGCCTCCCCAGACAGCCATTTTGCTTTTTTGCATTTCTTTTCCATGGGGATGGTCTTGATCCCTGTCTCCTGTACAATGCCACGAACCTCATTCCATAGTTCATCAGGCACTCTATCAGATCTAGGCCCTTAAATCTATTTCTCACTTCCACTGTGTAATCATAAGGGATTTGATTTAGGTCATACCTGAATGGTCTAGCGGTTTTCCCTACTTTCTTCAATTTGAGTCTGAATTTGGCAATAAGGAGTTCATGATCTGAGGCACACAGTCAGCTCCTGGTCTCGTTTTTGTTGACTGTATAGAGCTTCTCCATCTTTGGCTGCAAAGTATATAATCAATCTGATTTTGGTGTTGACCATCTGGTGATGTCCATGTGTAGAGTCTTCTCTTGTGTTGTTGGAAGAGGGTGTTTGCTATGACCAGTGCATTTTCTTGGCAAAACTCTATTAGTCTTTGCCCTGCTTCATTCCGCATTCCAAGGCCAAATTTGCCTGT
>SJYT01072846.1:0-25358 GCA_006410635.1 Cephalophus harveyi | reverse complement strand
GCATTGCCTTTCTTTGGAATTGGAATGAAAACTGACCTTTTCCAGTCCTGTGGCCACTGCTGAGTTTTCCAAATTTGCTGGCAGATTGAGTGCAGCACTTTCACAGCATCATCTTTCAGGATTTGAAACAGTTCAACTGGAATTCCATCACCTCCACTAGCTTTGTTCGTAGTGATGCTTTCTAAGGCCCACTTGACTTCACATTCCAAGATGTCTGGCTCTAGATTAGTGATCACATCATCATGATTATCTGGGTCATGAAGATCTTTTTTGGACAGTTCTTCCGTGTATTCTTGCCACCTCTTCTTAATATCTTCTGCTTCTGTTAGGTCCATACCATTTCTGTCCTTTATCGAGCCCATCCTTGCATGAAATGTTCCCTTGGTATCTCTAATTTTCTTGAAGAGATCTCTGGTCTTTCCCATTCTGTTCTTTTCCTCTATTTCTTTGCATTGATCACTGAAGAAGGTAATTCAATAAATTTGTATACATTTCTTGAACCACTGAAACACAAACTTAATGCACACACATTTGGGATTTAGTAAATAATTCAAAATTTAAGATGGAAAATAGCTTTGTTGAATAGATTTACATAGAAAGCAATTTGATTAACTCAGTGAAATAAATCACACAGGTCCAAAGGCTACCCCATTTAATGCTGATCCCTAAGAAGTCGTGGGCTTCCCTGGAGGTTCAGAGGGTAAAGAATCTGCCTGAAATGCAGGAAGCCTGGGTTTGATCCCTGAGTTGGGAAGATTCCCCTGGAGGAGGGAATGGTAACCCACTCCAGTATTCTTACCTGGAAAATCCCATGGACAGAGGAGCCTGACAAGCTACAGTTCATGGGGTTGCAAAGTTGGAAGATCATAAAATTAGTTACTGGCATCTACCAATCTGCTCTTACTAACTAGTGTCACAAGACAGCCTCAAGAGACTGAGGGGGGCATCTACCTAACCACCTCACACAGTTTATGCCAATTGTCCTCACACTCTGGGCTCAGAACCCTTTCACACTCATAAATTATCTAGGAACCCCCCAACTAAGCTTTTGATTATGTGGATTAGATCTATTAATGCTTATTAGAAATAAAACTGAGATAAACTTTAAACAGATATTTATAAATTCACTTAATAATGAACCCATTATATTAACATAAGTGACTGCATTTAATTTTTAAACATTTATTAGGAAATAACTGAAACTTACAGAAAACTCAAGGACCAAGAATAGTTCCCCCAAATCCTAGGTACTGTTTATTCAGATATATTATTAACATTTTATCCATTTTTTTACACAATTTTACGTGTCCTCCATGTATATGATCATGTGTATCTGTACATATTTACCTAATTGACACATGTATATACAAATATATATGTATGTTTATAAAACGGAAAAGGCAATGGCACCCCACTCCAGTACTCTTGCCTGGAAAATCCCATGGACGGAGGAGCCTGGTAGGCTGCAGTCCATGGGGTCGCTAAGAGTCGGACATGACTGAGCGACTTCACTTTCACTTTTCACTTTCATGCACTGGAGAAGGAAATGGCAACCCACTCCAGTGTTCTTGCCTGGAGAATCCCAGGGACGGGGGAGCCTGGTGGGCTGCCGTCTCTGGGGTCGCACAGAGTCGGACACGACTGAAGCGACTTAGCAGCAGCAGCAGCAGCAGCATGTTTATAAAAAAATGAACCATTTGAAGGTTAAGTTAATATCCTTTACCCCTAAAATTTCAGTGTGTATTACCAAGAATTGTGAATATTCTCTTGCAGTCACAGTATGTTATCCACTTCCACAAATTTAACAATAAGACAATAATTTACCATTCATACTCCCATTGTGTCGATTTAACCCAAGGATGTCCCTTAGAGCATTTTTCTCCTTTCAATGCAAGAACCAGTCTAGGATCAAATATTGTATTTAGTTGTCATTTCTCTTTAGCTCCTTTAGTCTGGAAAATTTCCACAGTTTCCGTTTATCTTTTGTGACCTGACGTTTCTGAAGAATACCATCATGCCTATTTTTTAGAGAATATTTCTCATCTTGGTTTTTGGTTTTGTCAAATGATCGCTCATGATATGATTAAGGCTATATGTTCTCAGCTAGAACATCATCCTTCTCAGGCTCTGACATCTGGATGTACCCACTGTCCAACCGCTTCTCAAAAGTAATGATAACCAGGCCAAGGTGCTGCTGAATTTCTTTAATTATCTTTTTAATTTTCTTTTGTAACTAACAAGTATGTGGGAAGACATTTAAGATCAGGAAAACATCTTGCTCTTCATAAAAATTTCCCTCTACGTTTAGCATTCAGTGATAACTCTTGCCTGAACCAATCTTTAATTGGTGTGCTTTTGGTAACAATAGACGCTTAGTGCTGATTTTCCAACTTCAGCATATATAAATGAACACGAAATGTTAAACTAGATTTTAAAGACGCATCTAACACCATCTTAAATACTGTAGAAGTAATACACATAAAGCATATGGAAAGCATATGCTTATAGGAATTATAATTTTTGTAATGGAGACAGGAAAATGCAAACATATATGCTAAACCATGTGAGCTATATATCATCTGATATACCTACAATTAAGTGAAAATGAAGAAGAAGGTAGCAAAAGACCTTTATGGACAATAAGTGAGTGGTATCAAGTTTTAGCTGTAGAGATAAACATAGAATTTTATATAGCCTATTTTTATGGACTGTGTCCCTGTAAAATTCCTATGTTGAACTCCTAATCTCTAGTACCTCAGAATGGGACTGTATTTGGAGATATTGTTTTTAAAGGGAATAATTAAGTTAAAATGAGGTAATTAAGGGTGGACCCTAATGCAATATGACTGGTGTCCTTAAAGGAAAAGGAGTTTAGGACATGGACGTGCCAAGAGGGAAGACCACGTGAAGTCACAGGGAGAAGATGGACATCTACAAACCACAGAGAGGCTAGCCTCCATAATTGGAGTAAACAAATTTCTATCATTCAGGCTTAGTCCATGGTACTTTGTTATGGCAGCCTCTAGCTAACTAATAGAAGTATTAGCTGTCCATCACTATAGAACCAAGTACTACAAACTTAGAAGCTTAAAACAATATGTATTTTTAATCTTGAATTTTCTGTGCATCTGGAACATGGGCATATTTTAAGTGAGCCCTTTGTTTTAGGGTTTCTCACAAGATGCCATGAAGGTATCAGCCAGGGTTGGGGTACCATCGAGAATCTTGACTGGGCAGGATCTGCTTCTGAGCCCATAGCTGGGGGTAGTATTTAGTTCCTCAAGAGCTGCTGAGCTGAGGGCCTCAGCTGCCTAGCTGGCCACTGACTGGAGGCTCCCCTCGCTTCCTTGCCACATGCCGACATGGCAACTTGCTTCATGAAAGCCACCAAAGGAAAGAAACTGCTAGCAAAAGGAAGTTCCTATCTGTCTAGCCTAATCATGAAGTGACAACCACCACACTTGCCATGTGTGCTTGGTTAGAAGCGAGTCACTAATAGAAAGCCCAGAGATAAATCCACACACCTTATCTTTGACAAAGGAGGCAAGAATATACAGTGGAGAAAAGACACTCTCTTTAACAAGTGGTGCTGGGAAAACTGGTCAACCACTTGTAAAAGAATGAAACTAGAACACTTTCTAACACCATACACAAAAATAAACTCAAAATGTATTAAAGATCTAAATGTAAGACCAGAAACTATAAAACTCCTCATGGAAAACATAGACAAAATACTCTCTGACATAAATCACAGCAAATCCTCTATGACTCATCTCCCAGATGGAAATAAAAGCAAAAATAAACAAATGGGACCTAATTAAATTTAAAAGCTTTTGCACAACGAAGGAAACTATAAGCAAGGTGAAAAGACAGCCTTCAGAATGGGAGAAAATAATAGCAAATGGAGCAACTAACAAAGAATTAATCTCAAAAATATACAAGCAGCTCCTGCAACTCAATTCCAGAAAAATAAATGACCCAATCAAAAAATGAGCCAAACAACTAAACACATTTCTCCAAAGAAGACATACAGATGGCTAACAAGCACATGAAAAGATGTTCAGCATCACTCATTATCAGAGAAATGCTAATCAAAACCACAATGAGGTACCATCTCATGCCGGTCAGAATGGTTGCTATCCAAAAGTCTACAAACAATAAATGCTAGGGAGGGTGCGGAGAAAAAGGAACCCTCTTACACTGCTGGTGCTAATGCAAACTAGTACAGCCACTATGGAGAACAGTGTGGAGATTCCTTAAAAAACTGGAAATAGAACTGCCAGCAGTTCAATTCAGTCGCTCAGTCGTGTCCGACTCTTTGCGACCCCATGAATCGCAGCACGCCAGGCCTCCCTGTTCAGGACCCTGCAATTCCACTTCTGGGCATACACACTGAGGAAACCAGAATTGAAAGAGACACGTGTACCCCAATGTTCATCACAGCACTGTTTATAATAGCCAGGACATGGAAGCAACCTAGATGTCCATCAGCAGATGAATGGATAAGAAAGCTATGGTACATATACACAATGGAGTATTACTCAGCCATTAAAAAGAATGTATCTGAATCAGTTCTAATGAGGTGGATGAAACTGGAGCCTACAGAGTGAAGTAAGCCAGAAAGAAAAATATCAATACCGTATACTAATGCATACATATGGAATTTAGAAAGATGGTAACAATGACCCTACAGGTGAAACAGCAAAGAGACACAGATGTAAAGAACAGTCTTTTGGACTCTGTGGGAGAAGGCGAGGGTGGGATGATTTGAGAGGGTAGCGTTGAAACACATATATTATCATATGTGAAACAGATCACCAGTCCAGGTTCAATGCATGAGACAGGGTGCTTGGGGCTGGTGCACTGGGATGACCCAGAGGGATGAGATGGGGAGGGAGGTGGAAGAGGGGTTCAGGATGGGGAACACATGTACAAACGTGGCAGATCCATGTCAATGTATGGCAAAACCACTACAATATTGTAAAGTAATTAGCCTCCAATTAAAATAAATAAATTAATTAAAAAAAAAAAAAGAAGCAAGTCACTAAGCTGGCCTACTTTTTAAAGGGAAATAGTTACACAAGAGCAGGAACAGCAGGAAGTAAGGATTGTCAAGGCCACCTTAGAGGCTGCGTTCCACCTCTGACTACGAGGACTGAGACTTCCTGAGTCTCTTTCTGATAGAACCCAGTTTCTTTCCGGGTTCACTTATTTTTAATTCCATACAATCACATAACTTAGTGATCTCCTATGACTCACAAGGCATTCTGCACTCTTTCGTTGGGGGATGTTGTGACATGTCAGACATGATGACAGAACTAAAGTTTTCATTAAATGGAAATGTGTATTGCCTGGTGTGCTCCACATTCAACATTAAGTTCATGACTTTCGAGGGAGTAGGTAGGTGAGGAGGAGTTATTAAGCACCTATTATTACCAAAAGCACACTTCTGTATTCATCCTGCTAAAGAGAAGAATCAGTTTTACATTTAACATTTCCTTTACTTTTCATTCAGGGGGCAACAATAATTATACACCCTACCTCTTCATTCCCAGCAATTACAACTACGATGGTAAGAGGCAAAAACAGATTTAAAAAAGCAAGAAAGATATCCATAATACTACATATCACCATTTGAAGATTTTCTTTTATTATCCACACACCTTGCAGCTAGTGCAGAACCAGCTTCATTTATCGTTTAATATTTATTAAAGTACTCAACCTATAATAGTTTGACTTTATTCTTCTTTTGAAGCTCAAATCCACAATACAAATAAACGTATAACCCTTCAGGCTGCAATCTTGTCAGGTGTGACAAGGTACATGCTGTTAGCAATATATGGTTGAAGACCTATCACATAAAAATGCCGTAAGGAAAATCTATCGTTGTCCAGTTTAGACACAATAAGTGGGGACTAGTATTACCCAGTACAGAGAACTCTAGATATTACAAAAGTTTCTGAGAATTTTGAGAAAATGTAGTTATTTCTTCCCAGTTTTAAGGTACTTTTTAATACTTTAACTTCAGATATTTTATTTCAAGTGAGGTCAAAAGTTTGAATTTGGACTTAATGAAATACATCCTTCACTCCTGTTTCAAATCAAATTTTAATCTTTATGCAAAATAACTGATCACAAGTGAACTTAAAGTGCTACCCTTGAATCACCTTCACAAAGCAACCGGAGTATTACTAAAGCTACATAGAGCAACAACTTACTTATCTGGCAGCATCAGGGAATGAGTTTTTATCAGGAAGTAAATTTCAAAAGTAACTGTCCCACAAAAATGACAAAGTTTTAAAAGGTTAACCTCTTGATTGGGGAGGGGGGTTAGTCTTTTTTCTTACACTGAGGATATACAATTTAATATCTTTGACACCACAGGGTCACCATTTTCGCTTTAGTTATTATTCTGCTGTATTTAAGCGACATCCTCTGCAGCCTGATGAGGTGTGAAAACCCACAGGTAGCTGCCCTGTATCCCTGTCGGCCCCGTCCCACTGTGTGGAATCATGTTGCAGCATGGGCAAAGCCAAAGGATGGTTGAGCCAGTGGGTTGAGCTCAGTCTCTAATCATCAGTCACTTACCACCTCCTTCCCCAAATGCACCCACCACCACACACAGGTACACACACACATACACACATACGAGTGTAAACCTACAGCCTAAGGAAAGCATGGATCTGCAAGGCCCAAGGTTTAACTCTTCCAGTTCCTTCTCCCTACAAAGAGATCATCACACTTAAAACAACCTTATATGGAAATTAAGCAGGGGTCACCCTTGAAGCCCAGGAAAATGGGAAGTTTAAAATCCAGCTCCATCACTCCTTTCTGTTCTGCTGGCCTTCGGGACTCCCATCCGAAGCTGCAGCTTTCACTACTCCTGTCTCCTTGGGTCTTCCTTGGCCCTGAGCTCCAGTGGGAGACCAGTGCCTCAGATCTATCCATTTTAATCCTGCTTCTCTGGCTTCTGCACTACAACCAGCCCAACTTGATTCTCAACTTTTTTCACATTTGTTCAGTTTCTAAGAAACTACAACCTCAAATAAGAGACTCTCCTATTCTCCTTCTAAAACCAAACCTGACTGGCTATCCATTCTCAGACGAAGATAGATTAAACATGTTATGTGAACTACTGCACAATGTATACTTCTGCATCTGTTTGTTATAGTTTTTCTATTTCTTCACAGTTTTTTGTTGTTGTTGCCATTTCTTATTGCTTTGAGTCTCTCCAACAAGGATATAAAAAATAACCTGACAGAAAGAATGTGACGAGATCTTCTTTGAATAAAAGATGGACTCTAATAATCAGATTCTGGAACAGTATTATGTGGTTACTTAGATAGAAGTCTTATTCCTAGAGGTTTTGGAATTACATTCTGAATATATTTTTCTTGTTAGAGAGATTACTTCTCGTTAAATGAGGCCTTCCTCTGGTAGAAAAATAAATTCTGTCCATTTAAGTAGGTCATATTTAAAACTGCATTGTAAGTTAAAAGGAACTATTTAAAGGTTCTCTTCATTACAAAACCTGAGCATGATGTATATGGATTTGAAGCTGTCATATTCATTTAACAAAAGAATTTTTAAACTCATAATTAAACATTATACTTCCACATCACTCTTTTATTTTGAACTATTTTTAATCCACACCATAAAACTGATTTTTTAAACTCTGCACTTGACCTAGATTCTTTCTGACATCAGGTATTGGTCACTCTCCATCAGTTCTGTGCCCATAATATCCTGGAGGGAGAAGAAGATCTCAGGTTTTAGAGCAGAGCAGACAAGAGTTGCTCTCTGGTTCTTTCACTTACTATCAACTGGATGTCAAAGTTCTCAGACCTCTCAAAAAATAGTTTATCAAATGGGCATAAAATATCTAGCATCAGGTACAGTATCTGGGAAAAAAAGTAGGACATCAATAAATTATAGCATCATTATTAAAAAAAAAATCTGTCCAGCTTTAAAAGAACTAGATTTCTACAAGATACATGAAAAGTATACTAATTCCATCAAATATTATTCATTCTACATGCATTTTAACATAAAAATTGATTTTCCATAAAATCATATGATTATGCTATTCAGGCCATTGATAACTCAAATAGTGAGAGAACCACTGATATCAATGGTCAGACAGAGACAAAATCAAGACAGAGTCAAATATGGACAAAAACTCATAGTTATTCAATTTCATGGTGTACTCTAAATAGCTCAAAATAAAGATTACAGTCAGTGGCATCACTGATTCTATGGACATGAGCTTGAGCAAACTCTGAGAGATGGTGAAGGATGGGGAAGCTTGGCATGTGCAGTTCATGGGGTCGCAAAGAGTCGGACATGACTGAGCAACTGAACAACAAAAAGAATAAAAGAAAATTTTTTTATTTGTATAAATGTAAAACTTTTAAACAAGTTAACCAGTTACATATAAACTAATGATATTCTTTCATCCATTTCACACATCCAAAATAAATGCTGTTCTGATAAATAATTTATCATATATTATTATTTTAGAGGGAGTTGGTAGATGATATATTTGGCCTATTTGCCATATCTGTAAAGGAATAAATAGTGAAATCTGATACAACCATTCTAATGCTGCCCTGCAGAAGAAGAAACTTCCCTCTTCCACCACAATAATGGCATTCATTCAGAGACATGACATTCTATCTACTATGAAAATAATGCTTTAAACAAAATTATGCAAATATAAGACCAAAAAAAATCCTTATCAGGCTTCTGTTCAGCAGAAATTTAAATGAGAATACAATGTTATAGACCTTTTAAAATTGCAAATAGTAAACATTAAGTTACACAAAAATATTTTCATATAAATGTTTAATATTTGATTATAGAGAATATCTACATAGCTACCAAAAATATAGTGAGGAGATGGGAACACTCCATTCAGACCTAACAGAAGTCTTAGGGGAGTCTCTTAGTATGCCTCTCACTAGGTGTGGGTAACCAATCAGCTGAGGAATTTGAACTGAGCTGTTATCCCTTGGGACGGGAAGTGGGAGTGTAACTGTGTAGAATCCAGACACAGCGCTCTAAACAGGAGATTGTCGCTGGAGTGTGGATTTCCTCCAGATGATAAGCGGGTGGACAGGAAGCCCCGATGGCGCCCTTAGAGCACTAAGTGAACCCAGCCAGCTCTCCTCCGAGGTCCACAAGCTCTGATGGCGCTGCCGTCTCCCTCTCAAGGGGGTGCCCCTGCCTGCCTGCAGGTCCACCGTTCTGCTAAGATGGCAGTATCACTCGCCGCGTGTTCTAGGGCATCGGTCTAGTACTGCAAGGGTCGCCAGGAGTCCATCAGGAGAAGCAAACCAGAAGCCTAAGAAAAGAAGGGTGGTATCCAGACAGGCAGATAGCCAGGAAAAGTCCCCATAGAAGGCAACGATCAGGACTCGTCCACAGGAGGAGAGCAAAATATGCCAAGGTGACATTTAGGACACAAGGTGTCAGAGCTCACACACAACATATGGCTGCCTGTCAACAGTACCATTTTTAAACTATTATGTCTTAAGTGATTGTTAAAAGACAAATCCCTATAGAAACAAGTTATGAGGGTACTATTCAGGACATATAAAGAATTAAAGATATTTTCATGTATCTCTGTATTAATTGTACACCAATAATTTAATCCACACAAGTTTTTTAAAAAAATATTCTAATTATACTCCTGGAAAGAGGCAATGAGATAAATTTTATATGTCATTCTGCCTTCAGTTTCCACAAGTTGGTCTAGACCATAGCACTCGACCCAAGTGTAATTTTATTTGTTTTGGAATGAGTTGCTGCACAATTCCAATTTCCTGTTTAGGAAACAGTTAAATCACTTGAGACATGTTCCATTAAATCTTTCAAACTTACTACCTAGAGACTAAATGGATCCAGAGGGGAAACAAAACATATGCAATCCACACTGTACCATTTTTTTCCATTGGCCCAGATGATTTACAGGCAGATGCACAGTAAAACAAGAGAGCATTTACATCATGGATATGCTGTTCATTTTTAGCTTTTCTTATTGTGGTAAACATATTTTGCTGTCCTTAAATATGTTTTTCCAACATCCGTTGGATCACTGAAAAAGCAAGAGAGTTCCAGAAAAACATCTATATCTGCTTTATTCACTATGCCAAAGCCTTTGACTATGTGGATCACAACAAACTGTGGAAAATTCTGAAAGAGATGGGAATACCAGACCACCTGACCTGCCTCTTGAGAAATCTGTTGGCAGATCAAGAAGCAACAGTTAGAACTGGACATGGAACAACAGACTGATTCCAAATTGGGAAAGGAGTACGTCAAGGCTATATATTGTCACCCTGCCTGTTTAACTTATATACAGAGTTCAGTTCAGTCGCTCAGTCATGTCCGACTATTTGAGACCCCGTGGACTGCAGCATGCCAGGCCTCCCTGTCTATCACCAATTCCCGGAGTTTACTCAAACTCATGTCCATTGAGTCAGTGATGCCATCCAACCATCTCATCCTCTGTCGTCCCCTTTTCCTCCTGCCTTCAATCTTCCCCAGCATCAGGGTCTTTTCCAATGAGTCAGTTCTTCTCATCAGGTGGCCAAAGTATTGGAGTTTCAGCTTCAGCATCAGTCCTTGCAATGAATATTCAGGACTGATTTCCTTTAGGATGGACTGGTTGGATCTCCTTGCGGTCCAAGGGACTCTCAAGGACTCTCTCCAACACCACAGTTCAAAACCATCAACTCCTCGGTGCTCAGCTTTCTCTAGAGTCCAATTCTCACATCCATACATAACTACTGGAAAAACCATAGCTTTGACTAGGTAGATCTTTGTTGGCAAAGTAATGTCTCTGCTTTTTAACATGTTGTCTACGTTGGTCATAACTTTTCCTCCAAGGAGCAAGTGTCTTTTAATGTCATGGCTGCAGTCACCATCCTCAGTGATTCTGGAGCCCAGGAAAATATATATATGGAACCCAAGAAAAAAATATACACAGAGAACATCATGAGAAATGCTGGATTGGATGAAACACAAGCTGGAATCAAGACTGCTTGGAGAAATAGCAATAACCTCAGATTTGCAGATGACACCACCCTTATGGCAGAAAGAGAAGAGGAACTGAAGAGCCTCTTGATGAAAGTGGAAGAGGAGAGGGAAAAGTTGGCTTACAACTCAACATTCAGAAAACTAAGATCATGGCATCCAGTCCCATCACTTCATGGCAAATAGATGGGGAAAAAGTGGAAACAGTGACAGACTTTATTTTTGTGGGAGCTCCAAAATCATGGCAGATGGTGACTGCAGCCATGAAATTAAAAGACACTTGCTCCTTGGAAGAAAAGTTATGACCAACCTAGACAGCATATTAAAAGGTAGAGACATTACTTTGCCAACACAGGTCTGTCTAGTCAAAGCTATGGGTTTTCCAGTAGTCATGTATGGATGTAAGAGTTCAACTATAAAGAAAGCTGAGTGCCAAAGAATTGATGCTTTTGAACTATAGTGTTGGAGAGGACTTAGAGAGTCCCTTAGACTGCAAGGAGATCCAACCAGTCCATCCTAAAGGAAATCAGTCCTGAATATTCATTGCAAGGACTGAAGCTGAAGCTGAAACTCCAATACTCTGGCCACCTGATGCAAAGAGCAGGTGGAAAAGACTCTGGTGCTAGGAAAGACTGAAGGTGGGAGAAGGGGAACGACAGAGGATGTAATGGTTGGGTGGAATCACCGACTCAATGGATTTGAGTTTGAGTAAACTCCGGGAACTGGTGATGGACAGGGAGGCCTGGTGTGCTGCAGTCCATGGGGTTGCAAAGAGTCAGACATGACTGAGAGACTGAACTGAGCTGAAATATGTTTTTCTAATAACTAAGTACACAATTTATTCAAAACATGAAAAGTATAAAATATTTACACATTTTTCCTTTATCTAGTTTAATACTAACATTAAAAACAGATGAAAGAATGAGTTTGGATAGTAATTTAGAAGAATGTAAAAAAGAAATGCAAGAAACACGGATTCTTATGGTTCCTTTAAGCATCTGGAATATTCAGTTACTCACATTTTCCCTTCAGAAGTAATGGAAGCTAACAAAACTTAAACCTCAGAGCCTTGCAGATGCACTGGCCACCAAAAGCATCTTCACCACGCAATTGTATGCTTTCATAAAACTTGCCAAACAAGATGTTTTAACATCATCAGTTAGGATCATTCTTTCTTTCCACACATTCTTCTGCTCCATCACACTTCTCCTTGCATTGAGTGATAATGAAATGGGCATGAACTGTTTTGAGATCTAGCTAAGGGGAAGCTGAGTTGAAGATACAGTTTTATTTGGATTTAATGATACATTTACATGGTTCCCAGTCACTTCTGGGTAACGCTATGTTCTTGCTAGTCATCCCAGTGCAGGGCTGCTACCAGGAATAATACATCTGCATCCAGCTGGCCGTGAGATGACAGGACACCCCAGAAGAGGCATCATGATATAACCTTGTACTGCCATTCACCCCACAACTAAGGACACAGAGAAGGGAGAGCAAGGTTTATTTTTTCTATTTTTCTGGATTTTGTTGTGCTTTGTACTACCTGTCAGCTTTAAAATTTATAATTTCTTGTGACTATTTTTATTTTAAATATCGATTTTCTTTTGAGTTTAATTTTGTGTTTGTAATTTTGTTTTCTTTTCCTTAAAGAGAATTTCCAAACTGCATAAGCTTCAGATCCTAATCCTGAATCCTCACTCCAGCTTATACTTATTTTAAAAAGGAAGATAAATTATTGTTTAAATTCTAAACATAAAACAACCACAAATAAAATACTTCACAAAATGTATATTAACTTTCTCTTTTATGTAAGTCTAAACTCATTTCTATTACTAAAACTGGTCATTAAAAAGTCATATACATATCAATCATGACTGACAAACCACAGTGAAAAGATCACCAAGTAGAAAATTAGGAGGAAAAAAAAAAGGCTTTCACAGTAGAGGCTCTGCCAGGAATAAGGGCAAAATTCAGCACATCTTATATATGTAAAAAGCTATACTTATTCCTTTCTATCCTAGCAGAATACCACAGATTTGAGATAACTTATCTTTATAGTTGGGGGGAAATCCCTATGTCAGATGTGGTACTTAAGCATATTTATTAAGCAGACACAAGACTCTGAATGATGTTTTGAAGGTAAAGTAACTTATTACAGTCTAGCTACTCATGAACTTTGAATTAAACTAGAAATTATTGGTTTTAATAATAAAAATACCCATCAAATTGGAGAAGTGACACTATCGTTGATTAGTGTACACCTCAAGTAAAAAAATTCAAGGCACCTTAAATTCTTGCCACTACATATTTTAATCATATATTCCGAGTTTACCACTTATGGGTATTTTATTTACTAGACTGCACAAATATGAGATTTAATGTAACCATTTAACTGAGAGTTTTAAAAGCACTATTACGATATTAAAATGAAAGTGTCTCAGTTTTAGCTAAAATCCTGAAAGCTAAAAGCAGCTGTCGGTTACAGGGTGCTGACCATATATTCAGGACTTGTCAAGAGGTCAGTTGAAGCCATTCTCAGTTATGAGCCCACTGCTCATTTCCAGCTGAACTGGAGCAGATAATAAGACGACTATGGAGAACTGCTCCAGATAGAGTCATCAGAACACGCTGCATCTCCTCCTACCCAGCACTGGAATGGTGCTTACCCAAAGGTAGTGAATTCAGGAAAGAAGGGGTGACTCAGAAATATCAGATGAGGTGCGTCCCTTTGATTTTGAGAAAAATAAGAACAGCTACCCCTGGAATTGTGAAGCAAAGAGGTCTATCATCAGGTCAGACTTCCACAATGCTAAGACCTTGTTTCTATGAAAACAGATTGTGAGCCCATAGGAGGGACTGATTGTTTTCTAATAGACGATCCTGAAGAGGTTACCCAGGGAGGCACTGTGATCCTAACAGTGGGGTGGAATGCCAGAAGCCCAGAAGCAGGAAAGACAGTTAAAAACAACCCAAACATCCTGCCACGGGAAGCATGGCCATCATCAGCATACCTATCCCCAGAGGTCCTTAAGAGGAATTGTTCAAAAGCCCACAAAGACGTGCCTTGAAAGTTACTGGGCAATCTTGCATCCATCAGATAGTGGCAATGCAGATTACAACTGCACCACTGAAATGAGATTTGCGTCCCCAAGGGCCACAAACAGCACTCAGTGACTAGAAGGGGAAATAAAGTTTAAAAAAAGTGTTAGGTATCACACCCCTTCCCTGGTCCATGGAGGCTCTCAAGCATGAAACAAGCTTGACTTGAGAACTAGGGTGGGTGGGTGTGTGTGCTCTTAGTTGCCCCCATGGACTGTAGCCCACTATGCTCCTCTGTCCATGGGATTTCCCAGGCAAGAATACTGGAGTGCGTTGCCATTTCCTTCTCCAGGAGATCTTACTGACCCAGGGATTGATCCTGTGTCTCCTGCACTGCAGGTGGATTTTTCACCCACTGAGCCATTAACCCAAATAAGAGAGAGGGGACAAGTTTTAAATATGACACTGATCAGGACTTCTACATATCTGAAATGAGACTGTTCTTGTGACTAAAAGGAACTGCAAAGCTCTGAAATCTGACCAAGATTTCATCAAGGACAAAAGTGAATATGTACATCGGTTCACAGGAGCTGAGGAAGGGTAGTTTCAGTGGGAGACAAATGATCTGATTTAGATTATAAATATTTTCTTAAAAAAAATCTGCAACCATCTAGAGCTTGGATTACCTTAAATTCTTGCCACTACATATTTTAATCATATATTCCGAGTTTACCACTTATGGGTATTTTATTTACTAGACTGCACAAATATGAGATTTAATGTAACCATTTAACTGAGAGTTTTAAAAGCACTATTACGATATTAAAATGAAAGTGTCTCAGTTTTAGCTAAAATCCTGAAAGCTAAAAGCAGCTGTCGGTTACAGGGTGCTGACCATATATTCAGGACTTGTCAAGAGGTCAGTTGAAGCCATTCTCAGTTATGAGCCCACTGCTCATTTCCAGCTGAACTGGAGCAGATAATAAGACGACTATGGAGAACTGCTCCAGATAGAGTCATCAGAACACGCTGCATCTCCTCCTACCCAGCACTGGAATGGTGCTTACCCAAAGGTAGTGAATTCAGGAAAGAAGGGGTGACTCAGAAATATCAGATGAGGTGCGTCCCTTTGATTTTGAGAAAAATAAGAACAGCTACCCCTGGAATTGTGAAGCAAAGAGGTCTATCATCAGGTCAGACTTCCACAATGCTAAGACCTTGTTTCTATGAAAACAGATTGTGAGCCCATAGGAGGGACTGATTGTTTTCTAATAGACGATCCTGAAGAGGTTACCCAGGGAGGCACTGTGATCCTAACAGTGGGGTGGAATGCCAGAAGCCCAGAAGCAGGAAAGACAGTTAAAAACAACCCAAACATCCTGCCACGGGAAGCATGGCCATCATCAGCATACCTATCCCCAGAGGTCCTTAAGAGGAATTGTTCAAAAGCCCACAAAGACGTGCCTTGAAAGTTACTGGGCAATCTTGCATCCATCAGATAGTGGCAATGCAGATTACAACTGCACCACTGAAATGAGATTTGCGTCCCCAAGGGCCACAAACAGCACTCAGTGACTAGAAGGGGAAATAAAGTTTAAAAAAAGTGTTAGGTATCACACCCCTTCCCTGGTCCATGGAGGCTCTCAAGCATGAAACAAGCTTGACTTGAGAACTAGGGTGGGTGGGTGTGTGTGCTCTTAGTTGCCCCCATGGACTGTAGCCCACTATGCTCCTCTGTCCATGGGATTTCCCAGGCAAGAATACTGGAGTGCGTTGCCATTTCCTTCTCCAGGAGATCTTACTGACCCAGGGATTGATCCTGTGTCTCCTGCACTGCAGGTGGATTTTTCACCCACTGAGCCATTAACCCAAATAAGAGAGAGGGGACAAGTTTTAAATATGACACTGATCAGGACTTCTACATATCTGAAATGAGACTGTTCTTGTGACTAAAAGGAACTGCAAAGCTCTGAAATCTGACCAAGATTTCATCAAGGACAAAAGTGAATATGTACATCGGTTCACAGGAGCTGAGGAAGGGTAGTTTCAGTGGGAGACAAATGATCTGATTTAGATTATAAATATTTTCTTAAAAAAAATCTGCAACCATCTAGAGCTTGGATTTTCTATAATATTGTAAATATAATGTGTTATGTGTTAGTTGCTCAGTCGTGCCTGACTCTCTGCGACCCCATGGACTGCAGCCCTCTGTCCATGAGATTTTCCAGGCAAGGATACTGGAGTGGGTTGCCATTTCCTTCTCCAGGGGATCTTCCCAACCCAGGAAATGAACCCAGGTCTCCTGCACTGCAGGCAGATTCTTTACCAACTGAGCTACAAGGGAAGCCCCAAAATATTATATTACTATAATACTAAATATACTATGAAGTGAAGTGAAGTGGCTCAGTCGTGTCCAACTCTTTGTGACCCCATGGACTGTAGCCTACCAGGCTCCTCCATCCATGGGATTTTCCAGGTAAGAGTACTGGAGAGTGGGTTGCCATTTCCTTCTCCAGGGGAAATTCCTGACCCAAGGATCGAACCCAGGTCTCCCGCATTGTAGGCAGATGCTTTACCATCTGAGCCACCAGGGAAGCCCTATATATATATATACACACACATATACATATATACACACACATAATATAAATATACTATAATTACAATTTACTAATAATATTGTCATAGTCATTTCCTTCACATCGTCCACTCCTCTGCTTTCAGAGTACCATGTTTAGTTTCCTTTGGAAACAGAGTTATGAAGAATAGTCTAGGTTCTCATTACATGACAGCATTTCATGCATACTTTCCAATTACCTCAAATTTTTCTAGGTAACATACACTTTAAAAATGTACCTTCTTATTCTTTCTGGTCCTGAAATTTTAGGACAGCGTTCCCTGGACTTATGATGAGTGGCAGGCAGTCTTAACCCATCGTCATTCTAGATGTAAGTCTTCGTCATCCATCAGGAATGAACATTTATCTTTTACCTAGAATGCTCCATTTCAAGTAAGTGCTGCATCATTTAGGACGTGGGTTTGGCATTGGCATGGCATTACAAACTGGGCCAGCTCTAAAGCAAGAGCTTTTTGCAACCCTGCCTGGCCCAATGCCCACAGTTTATAAGGAGGCATATTAAATGCCACCTCAATTGACTCTGGTGACTTCTAAATTCTGAAAGAGGAAGATATCGGTCTCTGTGTGGTGAACTTTAAAGCTGTCAGGCAAAAAACTGTCCTGAGATGACATGTGAAGTTAACATCCACTTCCATGTAAATGAACAGACCCACTGCCCAGCTGCTGTAGACAGAGTGACACTGAAAACAATTTCTGATCTGTGTTAATCCACAGGTATTATCAGAATCAAAGCACAGCTCCCTAACAGCTATACAGGGGAGCAGGGGAAACCCCAGGAGCCTACTGAGGTTTTCTGCATCACAGTTAAAAGAAATCAACAGCTAAACCTCTCCTCAGGGAATGAAACACCAGAGGCACTAGGGAGAAACCCATACCAATTGCTCCTTTAAAACCTGAGACTCCAGGAATTCTGCCAAGTGACCTGGAAATGCGGGGCTATGACCAGAGGCCAACAGAAGAGAGCATTCTGCATTAGCTCTTGCAGTAGAAGCCAGTACACGGCCACAGTCCACCTGCATATCCCAATCTTGACAACTCATGCATCTCCTCCACAGCAAACCTTTTCTCTTTTCCACCTAGCCGAATTATTTGACTTGTCGCCATCCTCATTTCTTTCACTCTAATATTATTTTTCTAAAAAATCTTATTATAAAAATGATAGATTCTCAAAATGTTCCAGGGTTCTCTTGTTCTCTCCCTGTTCCAACCCTGGAGTCAGCCATTTCTCTAAGCAACTTTGGCATCTTTCATTTTTTGGAAAATTATATTTACAGGACAAAATCTGTTAAAACTCTACTCCCCAGGGAGTTTCTGGGTGGTCTAGTGGTTAGGATTCGGCACTTCATAGCCTGGATTCAATCTCTGGTTGGGGAACTGAGATACCATGGGCCACGACGAGGCATGGCCAAAACAAAACACAAATGAACAAAAACTCCACCCTACCCAGATATACCATTGTTTACATTTTGATGCACTCCTTGCTACTCTTTTCCTTTGCATATACCTAAATAATGACTTAAAGTTATGTATAAGCAAAGAAAAAGAGTAGTGTGTATAAAGAATGATTTAAAAATCGTTCTTTTGTAGACTGCCTAAGTCCCCCAGGCAATTGCTTTAGAACAGAGGTGTGACTGATTGACTGGTTAGATGAATGATAAAAGCCTACAAACCAGAATTTGGGGAGAGGGAATATCCCTTCCAGATAAAATACACTTCAATTAGACCATTGTGTGCCCCTCTGTACAGTCTGTCAAAATGATATGACTAATTGGCTCCTCAAAATACTGAGTTGGCCAGAAAAGTTCGTTATGGTTTTCCATAAGATGTTATGGAAAAGCCCAAATGACCTTTTTGGCCAACACAATACTTGCATCAAAGGTCAAGTTCTCATGTAAACAGAGGAAAATGAATTATTCAGATCTTATGAAATGTTTCCTTGAATTAAGTGGTTCCCCCTGCCCCAATAATTCAGTCTATTTTATTTCTTAAAGACTTGGCATCTAGCCCGTCTTCTGCTTCACCCAAAGTCTGTCATCGCAACATGGCAGGCTACTTCAGCACCCACGCGGATAACTGGCCACAGGCTTCCGTTCCCTGGCCTCTCGTCTCCAGTGGCCTCCACCTCCGCTCGTCTGGCTGCCACTCGTGCAGTCAGTCCCTGAAACTCGGCCATCCTCCTCCGGAACCAGGAAGGGAAAAATTCCAATCTCGAACCACCAACTACTCACTTTCCAAAACGTTCATTCAACATTTCCTAGGTAACTCTTCTTAAACCATCAGGAAAACGAGGTCACCAAGTCCTCTACTTTCCTAATCTGTCATTTACTTTCCTCCATATTCCTCTGCACTCTACTCCAGCCATACAGGCTGACCTTCTTTGAGTTCTTCATAAATGCCATGAATTCTCCTGCCTCAGGATTTTTGTGCAGGTATCCCACCTGCTGGAAACTCACTCCACCTCTTTTTGATTTATATTTGGTTATTCTCCACATACTAAAACATGTATTTTCTCTTCAAGGAAGCATTTTTCTAATAGGTTGAAATTCCTCACTGTTGCTCACACATAGCAAAAATTCCACTTCATAGTTATTTGCCACAGTTGATTTTTTATTTAGTTGTAAGATTTTTTAAAAATGATCTCTCTGCAATAAATGGTAAGATCCAATAAACCAGGATATGTTGATTTTTGTTCACCATTCTATACCCTACATCTAAGACAGTGTCTGGCACATAGAAAATAAGCAATGAAATTTTATTGAATGAATTTGTGAATAAACAGGGAAAAATAATATAGAACAAACAGGAAAACAGAAATAAAAATAAGAATAGAGACTGCTCCTGGTACAACTTGGCTTACTTCCTTCTCCAGGTGGCCACAGAGATATGAAGATAACATAGTCAGTATATCCAGAGGCTGTTAGAAGAGTCAGACAAGACTCTGAGTAAGAAAGCCTTGTGTCAGCACTGGCCACGGGGTGAGAAATGAACCTAGAGTCTAGAAAACGCAATGCTTGTTGGATTAAGATGGGGATACTCTTTAGATTATAAGATAGCTATGATCGAGTTTAGTTTATATATCTGTACACACACATACACACGTATATACATACACAAACATATGTATATGTATCTGTATACAAATTGTAGGTCATAAATTAAGGAGAGTTATCATTCAAGTAGAAATAGCCCCATGTGTACAGAGAAAAAAGTGTCTTTCATGGTGTCAGAAAACAAAAATGGAAAGGGGATCTCTTACAAGGTTATTTATGTAGGAAATATGCATAAATATGCATAAAAGAGTATCTTGACTCAGATTCAAAGATCTCCCAAAGCTCTTTTTTTAAAACAACCATGAAAATAATAGCTAAGTGACAGGACAGCTATCACTTGGTAAACTTTCAAACAAATGGAACCCTTCATAATTTGATAGTTCTGGGCAGCATGAAAGAAACGCTTTCTGCTTGAGTTGTCATTAGAAGTTTTTGTAATAGAGTCCTGCGAAGGAGCTGCTTTTAGCAGCAGACCAGTACAATTCATGCAGAGGCAGCAGGTGGATCAGGGTGCTCACCAGCAGATTTGGGCGGGGGGTGGGGGGGTCCCTGAAACTTACTGGGCCTCTCTGAACACCAGTCCCCTTGGCTGTAAGAAGTGAAATCACAGTACCACAGGACACATGCAAGACTCCAAAGTCTTTTAGGCTCATGACGTCGGTGGGCTAGACGGAGATTTTTTTCTATTTGTGTGATTCTGTACTCAATTCTGGGATTGTTTCTTGTTGTTTGTGGTTTAAGTTCATTTCTTTGTTTTTTGGATATGCGATTCTTAAAAGTTTAGGTAGAGGCAAAGTACATCTAGCCCAAGGGAATTTCCCTAGCCTGATATTTTAAAAAATATGTTTAAGTATAAAATACAAACAGAAAACTACATATGCCATAAGTATATTGTACAATGATGTTTCGCACAATGAACACACCCATGAAACCAGCATCCAGATCAAAAAACAGAACCTAATCAATACCCAGAACCCTCTGATACTCCCAGACCCCACCTCCCACACCACAGTAACCACTATCCTGACTTCAAATCACATAGATTTAGTGTACTTTTGTCCTTTACATAAAAGGAATAATATGGTATGCATTGTGCTTTGGTATTTTACGCCTGGAATACATTCCATTCATGTAATACTGTTCTGGGGTCTGATGTTAGCAATACCATTAAGAGCTGAAAACTTGTTAAAATGGATGAATGGGCAGATGCAAAAACAAATAAGGACATATGAAAGTCAGTTAATGTTACAGAGGTAAATTTTCAATGGCCTGATGTCACTGACATAATTTACTTTCTATCCACAACAAAAATAAATAGTGAACAAAATCAAAAGCAGCTTGTATTTACTAAACACACATATGTCAGAATTCAGTCTCTTATCCTCTTCTCTTCTGATACATGCTATTGTCATTTAAATGCTTCCTTCTCCAAGCCCCTTTTCTTTAAACTCTTCTCTATATGTCTGCCATGGAGACTAGTTACATATTTCTCAGTCTCTGCTTCTCTGCTCTAAGTTAAAAAATCAACAATAATCAGGAATCCCCTGGTAGTCCAGGGGTTAGGACTCCACGCTCTCAGGGCTGAGGGCTCGGGTTCAACCCCTGGTTGGAAATTAAGATCCCACAAGCTGTGGACTGTGAACAAAAAGAGAAAAGAAAAATCAACAATAACACATGAAAGAAAACAGAAATACTGAGTCATATCCTTTAACCACAGATAGGGAGAAATGAAATTTTTTAAAAGTTACATTGAGTTTTGACAACTCTCAAAATATGAAAAAATATAAAATTCAAAATATAAAAAAGACAAATCTATAAATGCAAATTTGAAATTAAAGCACAAGAAAGGAGACATCAACTCTCCCATTACAATATAAAATTGAATTTCTTAAAAATGCCCAGCACATATTCTTCATAATGAGATTAATTCCATAGTAGCTGTCAGACTCGCTGTTTTTTGTTTTTAAGTCAAAGATTAACAATACCCAAACCACTGAGGAAGGAATAAAGAAAAAGAGAGAAGGGAGAAAAGAGAAGGCCTCAGTTATACCCAGAATGATGTATTTGAAGAATAGCTAAAGAACACTTTAAATATCTCTAATGCATACAGGAAAAAGCTGTAATATTTGCTATTTGTTTCTTTGCAAGAACTAACAGTTAATTATATAAAAAAACTTAATGAAGATGTATTTAGGGATAAAGAATGGTGATTTTAAAACTACGACTTACTACAAATATCACTAAAAGAACTAAGGACTTCGCTCATGTCCAGTAAAAAAAAAATCCTATACAGTTAATCTATATGAAAGTCACAAATCTAATAGTGACTGAACTTTTCTTTTTTTGGTATCTTCATTTAATATGAAAATATTACTTCCAAATTAATACATTACAGAATATGACACAACTTATTATTAAAAAGTGTATTCATTTGTGACTTGAGGAAATTCCTTCTACTAGTCCTGTTTTCACATGCTTAAGTTCTTCTCGGGCTTCCCTGGTGGCTCAGAGGTTAAAGTGTCTGCCTGCATTGTGGGAGACCGGGGTTCGATCCCTGGGTCGGGAAGATCCCCTGGAGAAGGAAATGGCAACCCACTCCAGTACTCTTGCCTGGAGAATCCCATGGAGGGAGGAGCCTGGTAGGCTACAATCCATGGGGTCGCAAAGAGTCGGACAGGACTGAGTGACTTCACTTCACTTAAGTTCTTCTCACTGACCAAGTTCTGTGGAAATGGAACCAGAAGCTATTTAGAGAGATCAGTCTCATAAAAGAAAGGGGAAGGAAGGAAGATCAGGCAGAGCGAGACATGAAACTGTTAGGCAAGGCCAACAAGGCCTTGGCTCACTGGACCCAGAACAAGAGATCTCTGCAGCTGAAGCTAACGCCTGCCCCCTTTCTCCGCCCAGCAAGGCCCCCCTCCAGAAAGGCCTACCCCAGCGTCTGCCACACTTCCTTAATAGCACATGAGCTTAAAAAAAGCTGAATAGGTTCAAGAAACTGGGTGAGACGAGAGAAGCGAAAGGACAAAATGAGAGCAACTGCAGGGTAATTCTCTTTAGGAGTCACAGGGCTGAGGGCTGCTGCTTTCACAGATGAGGACACTGAGGTCCACAGAGATGGCAATCTGCCTGGTCACACAGAACTAGAAGAGAAAATGTTCTCTGTGTCACGGGAAAACCTGTCCTTGGCCTGAATGGAGGTGACCTCCCGTTAGGATACGGAGTGATGGTACCATCCTGTGCAGGGACGTGAGACAAGGGAAGGCCTTCTAATGACAGGTCTGCCCCTTTCTCTGGGGCAGTGCTGGGCAACTGGCCGGCATGGTATAATTAATCTTCACCATGTCCCTGTGAGATAGGTAGGTTACAAAGAGTATAACCCTAAATTAAGAGCCACTGAGAATGAAATACAAAAAGGGTTCTTGTAGTTTCTCTTTAATCATCCAGTAAATTAAGGAAGCACCAGTAGAAGATCGGGTATCAGCTCCCTGCTGACCATATTTTCTGAGGCAAATATAATAGCTGTATTGCAAGCTGTATTTAAGCTTAACCTATTTCTTCTCCCTTCCTTCCTCCCATCTATCATAGATGATACTTCTATATAAAAAATGAAAAATGAGATAAACTGTACGTTCAATTTTCAGTGCAAAGATAGTGATATGACCAATCCCAGCAGGTCATTCAATAGCCACAGAAAACTCCAAAGCTGTTCTAAGAAATAAAGTCTGACCTTAAGTTTTACCCCAAGTTCATTCCAAGCTACATGTACAAGGATCATGTGTGCTTATTTGCTCAGTTGTGTCCAACTCTTTGTGACCTCATGGACTGTAGCCCACCAGGTTCCTCTGTCCATGGGATTCTCCAAGCAAGAATACTGGAGTGGATTGCCATGGCCTCCTCCAGGGGATCTTCCCAACCCAGGGATTGAACCCAGGTCTCTGGCATTGCAGGTGAATTCTTTACTGGTTGAGCTACCAGGGAAGGCCAAGAATACTATCTCTTCTCTAGGGGATCTTCCAGACCCAGGAATCAAACTGGAGTTTCCTGCATTATAGGCGGATTCTTTACCAGCTCAGCTATCAGGGAAGACCATATAAGTGATCATATCGAGAGTTAAAAATCATAGATTAATACCTGGTTAGTCCACCATTTAATCAAATCCTATATTAAGATTTAAATAAATGCAAAATGATATATTTTATTTAGACAGATGGCTTCCATTTAAAATATACCAAACGATATACACCATATAAAAAAATGGTCTTTCCATTTAAAATTTGCTATTCAATTAGTTTTGTAATTTCAGTATGTTTGCTTCCCCATTGCTGCTGTTAAGTCACTTCAGTCGTGTCCGACTCTGTGCAACCCCAGAGACAGCAGCCCACCAGGCTCCCCCATCCCTGAGATTCTCCAGGCAAGAACACTGGAGTGGGTTGCCATTTCCTTCTCCAAGGCATGAAAGTGAGAAGTGAAAGTGAAGTCGCTCAGTCGTGTTCAACTCTTAGCGACCCCATGGACTGCAGCCTACCAGGCTCCTCCGCCCATGGGATTTTCCAGGCAAGAGTACTGGAGTGGGGTGCCATTCCCTAGACAAGGCATATTTCTGAAACTGAAATTCTCAATCCAGTGAAAGGAAGCAGGAGATGCAGGAACTGTGGAGCCGATTTGGAATCCTGCCCTTACTTTCTGGAGCCATGGCTGAGCTTCCTTTTCTGTGCTTACATGATGGAAGATGAAAATGCTTTATAGGAAAACTGAGAGACTTAAATTAGATTGCATGCATGGAAACTTCCATCACAGAACATGAGATCAGCTGTTCTGATATGGGAAGAACAATACATTAGATCTTTGCTTAATAATTCCTAAATATGATCTACTTTCAAAAGAGAATAAGGTAAATGAGAAAACTACACACAGAGATCTTTATAAATTGATTTAAAAATATTAGGTCCCTTAATTTTTCTAAAGTGCAAAGTATTTTCATTTAGGTTCATTTTTTAAATTTGTAAGTCTTAACAATTCAAATCCCTAATTTACTGCAGCATCATTCAGACTTTAATTTCTAGTCCAACACTAACTAAAATTATAGCACAATTATGAGTAGGGAAAACTGCTAGACCATTCAGGTATGACCTAAATCAAATCCCTTATAATGATACAGTGGAAGTGAGAAATAGATTTAAGGGCCTAGATCTGATAGATAAGAGTGCCTGATGAACTATGGAATGATGTTCATGACATTGTATAGGAGACAGGGATCAAGGCCATCCCCATGGAAAAGAAATGCAAAAAAGAAAAATGGCTGTCTGGGGAGGCCTTACAAATAGCTGTGAAAAGAAGAAAAGTGAAAAGCAAAGGAGAAAAAGAAAGATATAAGCATCTGAATGCAGAGTTCCAGAGAACAGCAAGAAGAGATAAGAAAGCCCTCTTCAGCGATCAATGCAAAGAAATAGAGGAAAATAATAGAATGGGAAAGACTAGAGATATCTTCAAGAAAATTAGAGATACCAAGGGAACATTTCATGCAAAGATGGGCTCGATAAAGGACAGAAATGGTATGGACCTAACAGAAGCAGAAGATATTAAGAAGA
>SJYT01072845.1:49693-106037 GCA_006410635.1 Cephalophus harveyi | reverse complement strand
GGTGTTTGCTTTAAAAATAAGCTCTCTCTCTTTGTTTTTTTTTTTTTTTTTGAAAAGTAATAATATGTTATAAAAATAAAAATTATAGAAATAGAGGACTTAAGATTTAAGAAAGTAAAAAAAAAAAGAAAGGAAAAACATTCACGCAACAACATCAACATAGAAAAAAATCCTTCAGTCTCGCTGTGGAGAGGGAGCGATACTGCAAACAAATATTACTGGCGTGTGCTTGCAGTGTCTCATCCGTGCTTGTCTTTCCCCTGCTCATGGCACACACCACTCAGGCTCTAAGTTGCTCTGCCGGGGAACCGTCTGAGGCCAGTCCTAGGCTTCCTGCACCTCCACGGTCTAAGCCGCTCAGGCTCGGCGCTCAGGTAGCATTCAGAGGCGCATATTTGGTTGGGCCTGCGTTTTGTGCCCTTCCCAGGTCTGAGTATCTCAGGAGTTTGGCGAGCACAATTGCTGAGACTGGTCGCCTTTCCCTGCTGCTCAGTTTTCTGGGTGTACTGCTGGCATTCCTTCTCAGGGGGATGATGACTGTCGAGAACCCCCAGAAGCCTTAGTTAGCAAAGAAGCCTGCTTGCATTTTGGTAGGTAATGACTCTCTTGGGCCGCGATTGCCCCCTTCCAGCCCTTAAGGCTCTGGCTGCCTGTCACCGGAGGGGGATGGTCTGCAGCCGGCTATTTCCATTCTGTCCTTTGTTCTGTGCGCAGTCCTGGTGGTGTCTTATGCTTGAGTGTTTCACGTGGTAGCTATTCTACAGTCTGGATTGCTAGCCGAAGTTAGTTCGCTCTGGTCACACGCGGGCACTCTGGTCATGTGTGAGGCATTCCAGTCCGATTCTTTGCAGCCCGCGCCTCCCGGAGCCCGATTCTTAAAAAGCACTGCAGTCCATGCTTCCCTGTCTTATGTTTGAGCGTTTCGCGTGGTAGCTATCCCACAGTCTGGATTGCTAGCCCAAGTTAGTTCGCTCTGGTCTTGCGCGGGCCCTCTGGTCACGCGCGGGGTGGGCGTTCCGGCCTAGTCTTTGCAGCTCACGCCTCCTGTGGTCCGGTTCTTACAAAGCACTGCAGTCCGCACTTCCTGCCTCTCCCTGCCCAGCCCCCAACTTGTTAGTGGTGGATGCAGGTGTCTGCGCTGTTTTTCCGCTGGGAGAGTTACTGTTGGGCTCGTAATCTGTTGGTTTTAGTTATTTATTTTTCCTTCCTGTTATGTTGCCCTCTGTGCTTCCAGGGTTCACCCCAGACTCGGCAGCGAGAATGTTTCCTGGTGTTTGGAAACCTCTCTTCTTACGAGTCTCTTCCCGTGACGGGACTCCCTTCCCGGGACAGAGCTCCCTCCCTACCTCCTTTGCCTCTTTTTTCGTCTNTCGGCAGCGAGAATGTTTCCTGGTGTTTGGAAACCTCTCTTCTTACGAGTCTCTTCCCGTGACGGGACTCCCTTCCCGGGACAGAGCTCCCTCCCTACCTCCTTTGCCTCTTTTTTCGTCTTTTATATTTTTTCCTACCTGTTTTTGAAGCCAATGATCTGCTTTTCTGGGTGTCTGATATCCTCTGCCAGCATTCAGAAGTTGTTTTGTGGAATTTACTCAGCGTTGTAATATTCTTTTGATGAAATTGTGAGGGAGAAAGTGGTCTCCCCGTCCTATTCCTCCGCCATCTTAGGACCGCCCCCTGCTTTGTGGATATTGAAGAATCCTTGCATACCTGGGATAAAGCCCACTTGGTCATGGTGTATGATGTTTTTAAAGTGTTGTTGGATTCTGATTGCTAGAATTTTGTTGAGGATATTTACATCTATGTTCATCAGTGATATTGGCCTGTAGTTTTCTCTTTTTGTGGCATCTTTGTCAGGTTATACCTCCTTTGCTTCTTTTTTCGTCTTTTATATTTTTTCCTACCTGTTTTTGAAGCCAATGATATGCTTTTCTGGGTGTCTGACGTCCTCTGCCAGCATTCAGAAGTTGTTTTGTGGAATTTACTCAGCGTTGTAATGTTCTTTGGATGAAATTGTGAGGGAGAAAGTGGTCTCCCCGTCCTATTCCTCTGCCATTTTAGGACCGCCCCTGATTTATTTTAAAACATATTGATTCAACAGCAAAAAGACGCTTGCATCTGGTTGATACAATACACTCCATAACTTGGCATATTATGTCTTTCAGAAAATTCATCTTCTAGATCTCCCTATGTCCTGTATTGGTGCCGCCTGTTACCCAAACAGGACACTTTCTCATTCACTACTGATTTATATATACTGGTTACTCGTCCTGAAAAGCCAACTTCACAATCTCTACTTTACTTTCAAAAGTAAAAGACTGAACTTAAGTGGGGCAGGTAAAGAGGAAAAAACATATTATTGGTCACTGTTTAATGATTTTTCACTGTAATTTCCCAAAAATCAAACAGGACACTTTCTCATTCACTACTGATTTATATATACTGGTTACTCGTCCTGAAAAGCCAACTTCACAATCTCTACTTTACTTTCAAAAGTAAAAGACTGAACTTAAGTGGGGCAGGTAAAGAGGAAAAAACATATTATTGGTCACTGTTTAATGATTTTTCACTGTAATTTCCCAAAAAGCAGGAATTATGTTTGTAACATCTTTGATATATATATATATATATATATTTTTTTTTCATCTTTCATATATAAAAGAGTAAGATGAGGAAAGGAGTCCCTGGGATTTGCAAAGTGTCAAGGAAAAAGCAGAAAGGAAGGACCTTAAAAAAGTGATTCCATAAAGTTGTGTGTGTACTTCTGAGTTACAGCTGTATGAGTCTGACCTAACCAGCATACCGAAGACTTTGAGAATTAAACCACTTGAATAGATCACTGTGCATGTCCTGGAATGGCCACTGTGTGGCACACACACAGGACAGATCTGAGGAGCACCAAAAAGGCTTTGACAGTCTAAAAGGACAAATAGGAAATTACAGTCTGAACCTGACCAGGCCAACTGCCTGTTATAATAACAGCAAAAACAGCAAATGATCATTCTTCACAAAACTTAAATTAGACCAATAGTCTCAATAATTTTCAGAATGCCCAGTATACAATCAATATTACTCAACCTATGAAGGACCGGAAAAATAGCAACTGTTCACAAGGGGAAAGAAAATCATCAGACTCCAAACCAGAGATACCGTAGATGTTGAAATTGTCATATAAAGACTTTAAAACAACTATTTTACCTGAGCTGTATGAAATATGGGTCACCATTCTAGAAATGAAGTATTGAAAGTCTCAGCAGAGAAACAGAAGCTATAATAAAAGACCAAATGGAAATTTCATCATTGAAAAATATGATTCCTAAAATAAAACATTCATTGGATGAGCTCAATGGCAGAATGGAGATGACAGAAGAGTCAGTAAAGATGAACATAAGTCAGTAGGAATAACATACACCTGTTACATTTCCACAAATTTTAAAAAAAAAAAAAAAAAAAAGAGTACAGGACACATTTTTCTAAAAACAACAATGCAAACAGTAAGAAATTTATATTGCTTTACAACTAATTATTCATACCTGTTTTCTTTTTTTTCTACTTGTGTTTCCTCCTTTCCTATCGCCCTATTTAAGTGTTTTATCAGTTTTCCTGCTCATTGCATAAGGGATGGAGATGGGTCAAGCAGAAATTTTAGCTTTAATGGTGAAAAATTTAAGCTTTGAAATGAGATGGATAAAATGTCTTGGACAGAGTCAGGGGTTAGTGGAGGTCATCTCAAACCAGAGAGAAATTCTCTAGGATTGAGAGGAGGAGAGCCATGAAAAGAGGCTGAGGACAGATGGTGGTGCAGGCTTCCCAGCATGCCCTGAGCCAGGCAGCAGCACCCCGGGGAGGAGATGCCAGGGGAGTGCATCTAGGTACATGAGGTCACGGATGGTTTTCAAACAAAAGATTCCTATGTCTTAAGCAGGGCAGTTTTTGAACTGTGAGCTCTGAATTGCTGTGTTTATGGGAGGCAAACCTTGTTTGGCCAAATGAATCAATGAATCAATGATATGGACTGTTTTCCCAAAGTTTGGCATTGTGAGAGTCCCTGGAACCTTTCACATTCTCAAGGAGACTAGAGAGAAACAAAAAGACTGACATGAGGTTTCTTAGCAACCAAGCAGGATAGGGATTGAAATTAAAAACTGAGTCAAGAAACAGCAAAATTATAGTTTCGACACTCCTGAATTTGTGAACTGAAATTTACATCTATTATGAAATTTTTAAAAATGCAAGAGTATTAACATTTCAGAATAAATAAGGACTTTTTAAAAATACAGATCTTAAATTAATGAAGCCATTCTAAGAGAAACATCAAATCCAGAAATGCAGCAATACAAAGATTGGTATATTTAAGATTTAAAATATTTAAATTTCTACACGGTAAATGATGTCATATACAGGATAGCTTTTTAAATATACGGGGCTTCCCTGGTGGCTCAGTGGTAAGGAGGTCATCGCCTGCCAATGCAGGAGATGCGGGTTCAATCCCTGGGTCTGGCAGGCTATGGCCCATGGGGTCACAAAGAATTGAACATGACTTAGAGACTAAACAAAAATAATTTTAAATGTATAGAGTGCTTTTACAAAGTATTCAGAGAAGACCATTAGGCAGTAGAGAGATGAGCTAATGTATAAAGCAATCACTTGCAACAAAAGAAATTCAAATTTTAAGAATTTATAAACATATTTTATATTGGTAAAATTATTAAAGTAGAAATTAAAATTTTCTACTAATTACAAATTAAAGTGAGAAATTATTTTTTCTTTTGTTCAAGTAATATCGATGATAGCAATATAGTAAGTTGTTGTTTACTTGCTGAGTCATGTCCAACTCTTTGCGACCCCATGGGCTGTAGCCCACCAGACACCTCTGTCCACAGGATTTCCCAGGCAAGAATATTGGAGTGCGTTGCCATTTCCCTCTCCAGGGGATCTTCCCAACCCAGGGATCAAAGCCACATCTCTTTCATCTCCTGCATTGCCGGTGGATTCTTTACCACTGCGCCACCACGGTGTAGGAGTAGTAGTAATAAAAATATATAACAGTAGTAAATGCTTACTGAGCATTTGCTATGTGCCAGACCCTAAATTCTTAACACGAATTGATTCCACACACCCTAAGGGGCAATTAATTGCTATTGCCCTCTAGAGTTTAACCTTCATGGACATAGGTATGCTTGTCTGTTTTGTTCACTGTTGAATCCTCAGTACTTAGAACAATACCTAGCTCACAATATGTCCCCTATGAATGTTTATTCATTAAATAAACTTTTGTTTTACAAGCGAGGTAACTGAGGCACAGAGAAGTTTTCACCCCAAAATGCATAGCTGATGAGTAGTTGACTTCATTTTGCTCCCAAGCAGTCACCAGATTTTGTACTCTAAATAACTATACAAAACTACTTCACAGAAACACATTTCAGAATATAATAATGCAGCATCCAGAAGATATGAGTGGAAAGACGTTATCAAAACTTTTCTGACTTCTTTGCAGAGCAATATATACCTAAATGAAAAATATACCTTTTAACTCAACAATTCTACTGCAGATATACTCACTCATGTATACAAAGATATGCTTCAAACTCTGTTTAGTGATGACAAAAGACTTTAAAGAACCTAAGTATTTGTCAATGGCAATGGACAAATTAAGATACCACTCTGCTATGCAGCAGTTAAAAATAATGTCATTTTCCACGTTTTGATTTGGCAAGATCATTAAGGGGAAAATGCAAGGTCCAAAAATTAATATATTCTGTGCCTCATTGCCTAAATTAATCCAGTATACTCTCTCTCTTCCTATCACTATGCATACATCTTTCATATATACATATAGCACATATATCCATGTACAGTCTCACATGTATAAACTAACAATTTTTCTTGGAGAGGGACTTGGAGTCTGTTTATGGAAAGAGGTCAGTGTTTGCATATGCTTTGGTAGTCTTTGAATTTTGCCATGTGTAAGCACTACTTTTTAACAAAAAAGCTAAAGCATAAACTAAATATTTTTGTATACTCAAATGTATTTATATTAATCTATGAAAATTTTCTCCCTGGAAAAATGAGAACAGGAGGAGGGCAGTGGATTAGAGGCATGGATGCAGACAGAGGAAGTTTTCTCTTCATGGATGCTGTTTAGTTTTTTTATAATAAAAACTTATAAATGCAATGCAAATTCTGTTTTAGAATAAGCTTACAACTTTTCCTTTTAGTCTGGAGATGTCCACTTGCATGTATAAGGTTAAACTTGAAATATTAAAAATTTAAAATACTAGGTTAAAACTGGAAAACTTGAGTTGTTTTTAAGGATATAGATAAGATTTTTCAAATGTGGAAGATATTTATTCTAGCAGTTTAAATCTGGATGATTGGCACCCCACTCCAGTACCTGTCTCTTATACACATCTTAATATTATGGAAAAGTTTAAAAAACACAGATTTTGTGGCCGTGATTTTTTTTTTTTTCCTGTAGAACTTTTTATATTGTAATTTTCCATAAAGTCAAAGGAAAAAAAGGTAAAAATAAGTGTTCAAATTTCATGTATTTCTTCCACTCTGTGAAACATTATTTCTTATGCAATAGTAAAGAAAAGAAACAAAGACATTTTTAAAAAAAAATTCAAATGATGTCAACCTTCCTGTACTTTATTTTTACAAGAAAGAATCCAAATGAACTATTTAATTTTTTTAATGACAGACTGAAAGGTAAAATGTAGATATACAAGCAAGGTACTCCCAATTAATATTTATCAGTTATTTAATCTTGCATTCATCCATTCATGTATTTAGCCACTGGGCCACCAGTACAGTCAGGAAGGATTTTCAGAATCTGACAATCTGATACAATTCATCTAAGTCAGAATTAAGACAAATAGCAGAGCTTAAGCTTAAGTTCAAGTTTAGGAGATAATATAAAGAAAATAGATGTAAAAGTGTAAAAATGGAGTAATTTGAAATACAGGGTAATTTTCTGGATGAAAATTGTCAAGGAAGACTTACTTCTTTGTAGAAAATTTAGTTAGATAGAATTTATAATTCAACTCAATCAAGATCTAAGATATTTTATACCAAAAATAGAATTCTCAAGTACTGGGGAAATAAATGTAAGAATATCTTTCATTTCTTAAAAGAATTTTAATCTTAGGACTAAAAATGCTATCATTGAAAAGTTCTTTAGAGACTGAAATAATTGACTTTATAAGTACAGTAAAAGAATATGGCCATTCATGGGGATGGAAACATGCCAACTGAACAGAGAAGTTGGAGAAATCAGGTATGAGATAAGGAGAGGGCTGGCTTCACAGATGACAAGCTGTGCTGGGTCAATGTAGAAAGGAGATTGGGTGGTTTCAGGCCAACATAGAGTGCTAGATGAGATCTTTAAAATTTAATCCAAAAGACAATAGTGACTCATTATTACTCTTGAGCAAAGCAGAATTATGAAAGGGGCATTTTGAAGATCAATTCATGTGGCCAGAAAGACTAAGTTAAGCCAGTGAGGATTGTTTTACAATATAGAAAAAAAGAAAATGATAAAAAGTTACAACAGTGCAATGGCTCTAAACTCAGAAAAGTAAAAATTCAGGTACTTTTTAGAGAAGGAATTGGAGTAATCTCCAATCACAGAGGCACTGGTTGTTATATAATTTGTTTGCTTTTATGGTGAATCTCTTCAGACAGCCTTTCTTCTTTGGTATATATCAAAAAATTGGATGAGGGAACAGGAGATAATCCAAGATATGTGAAGAAAAGTGGAAGAGAGTAATGCATAGGGAAATATAAGAAAACAGAAGTAGAGACATGATGTAGACAGAGGCAAAAAGGCCAAGAGGTGAGTGGAGAGAAGAGAAGAGATTTTCTTACATTTCTTCCCCCAGCCCCCTTTTCAGATCCCCCAAAATCTCTGTACAGCTCCCATTTTCTTCTGTAACTCCATTTCTTCTGTAACTCCATTTCTTCTGTAACTCCATTTGTATCTGGTACATACAGATTCTATGTACCATTCTAGCTAATACTGGTTAGTGTGGGATGGAAAGAAAGCTTATGAGATGACCGTCATACACTAGATCTTCCTCATCTCCAGAGATGATCTTTGAGATATTATTTATTCTTGGAAGACATTCTTGTCTTACAAACTTCTGGGACTAGGAGGGCAAATTTCAAGGTTTTCTCTCTAAACTCAGAAAATTGTGTCTCCTGGTGATAGATGTGGAAATCTGAGTCAGTTGCTTGCTCTGTATCCCTTAAGGGGTGAAGCAGGAACAAGACCAGTTAATCTGGATATACCAGTCCCTGATGGTATTTACCAGGCTTTAAAGATCTCACATGGCTTTCAAAGTGGGTTTAGTTGACATAATCTCCTGTATGGTAGTAAGTTAGGGGCTTTATAAATCTATCCCATCCCATTGAGGAAACTGAAGCATAAACACATTAAAAATTGGCTTGGCAATAAGGTTCATTTAGGTTTTCCCATAACATCTTACAGAAAAACTCGAATGATCTTTTAGACTAACCCAAGACTTTGCTCCAAAGATAGAAAAAGCTTCATAGACAGTGAGGTATGGAGTCAGAAGTAGAATTCTGCCAATCTAATTTGAGTCAAGAGTGCCTTAGTAGCATATGCATGAGTATGATTATATATCAGGTAAAGAAGTGGCAATAAAATGTAGCAAAATCATCATCTTTGCATAATCCTATGAATGTTTTAGAGGTCTTGTAAGAATTTGTGTTCAAATTAGAAGTAAAAGAAAATTGCCTAAATGAAAAGGTAACATTTTCCCTGTTAAATGTCCTATCTTCACTGTTTCCTGGAAATTAAGTCACTTAAAAATGTTACTTTTTCNCTTTGCATAATCCTATGAATGTTTTAGAGGTCTTGTAAGAATCTGTGTTCAAATTAGAAGTAAAAGAAAATTGCCTAAATGAAAAGGTAACATTTTCCCTGTTAAATGTCCTATCTTCACTGTTTACTGGAAATTAGTGTAAGTCACTTAAAAATGTTACTTATTTACATTGTTAGTCAGTGTTCATTTCAAACCAATCTATAAACTTTTAGAAATTTGTTCCCTTTTGAGAAATATTTCCTTAGGATTTGCTTTCATTTTTGTATGAAGCTATTATGAAATATAAACTATATACCATGTTCTCTTTGGTAAAATAATATTTAATAAGCACTTATGATATGCCATGAAGGCATAGCACTGTGCTAAATTAAATGCTAAGTAGAAAGGTATGTGAGTGTATTTGCGTGTGGTGTGTGTATATGCTCAGTCACTTAATCATGTCCAACTCTTTACAACCTTATGGACTGTAGCCCGCCAGGCTCCTCTGTTCCTGGGATTCTCCAGGCAAGAGTACTGGAAGGGGTTGCCGTTTCCTTCTCCAGGTGTGTGGTATATACATATGCACAAATTAGCCTCATTTAGTTATCATTATAATTCAGCAAAGTAGGTGCTACACGCTATTTATTTAACATATGAGAAAAATGAGGCACAGAGGTGTTACGAACTCAGGCTGTAAAGACAGTCACCGAGCTACTGTTGAAACCTAGCCAGTCTGACTCCAGAGGCAATGATCTTAGTTATTACATTAATCTAAGATGTGGGACTGTCTTTGCATTATATATTCATCATACTGATTTTCTAGATACAATTTTGTCTTTTCTTTTTAAAAAAATGTTAGTAGAATAGTTGGCATTGTGATTTCTGGGACAAAAGAAAATTCTGTCCTGCTAAGAGTCTTAAGTAATTGGGTAATATCTGACATTCCACATGTGAGTGCTTGATTTATTTTATCTAGGCTTTCTTTAGGAGAAGGCAATGGCACCCCACTCCAGTACTCTTGCCTGGAAACTCCCATGGACGGAGGAGCCTGGTAGGCTGCAGTCCATGGGGTCGCTGAGTCAGACACGACTGAGCGACTTCACTTTCACTTTTCACTTTCATGCGTTGGAGAAGGAAATGGCAACCCACTCCGGTGTTCTTGCCTGGAGAATCCCAGGGATGGCGGAGCCCGGTGGGCTGCCGTCTGTGGGGTCGCACAGGGTCGGACACGACTGAAGCGACTTAGCAGCAGCAGCAGCAGCAGGCTTTCTTTAAAATATCAATGACATTGTGCAGCACTTCACATGTTTTTACTCATCTCTTAGCTAATACAGATGGATTTGGGGAACTTGTATGACAGCTCCTTTTTATGGGAAAGAGGGAGAGAAAGCAGGTGAGCATGCCAAGTGCAGACAGTAGCATATGAGTAGGAGGAAAGGGAGAATGGGAACAGTTTTTCTTACATCTGGCCCTAAACTTCTGTCTTTGGCTCTCTTGAAACTCATTGTAATGCTTTATAATTAACCCGCTAAGGTTGAATCACTAGTTTGGCTTCTCAACAACCTAACGCATTTGCCTTTTCCGAATGTTCCATAAGACCATAATAGAGGGGAATTCCAGGAGTCATCGAAGTGTTTAAAGATTACTGTATGTTAAGAATAATTTCATTTTTAATGGGGTTTTAGTAGTTAACTTTAAAAATATTTTGCTAAAACTGAAAGGTAAAATTTATATAGAAATTGAATACAGCAAAAAGAATAAAACAAAACATTATAATCTGAATCCAATCTTCACATACCAAAAAAAGTAAGAAACAAAGAAATTTTAAAAATATGAAACAGAAATAAAAATAGACACAGCGGTTATCAGAAAATAATTTAATGAAATATCTTCATTAATGAAAGAGACTTTTGGATTTCGTCTTTAAAAGGTCATCTATATGCGGCTTCTAAGAGAAATATTCAAAACAAAAATGAGCATTAGTAGTTATACACATATAAAGCAAGAAATGGCAAATATAAAATAGCAAAAGTGTAGATTTTACTGCAAAAATGATCCATTGAGACAAGGCAAAACTATGAAAAAGATATGTGCCATGGATACTTTTACACCTAAAAGAGCTTCAAAATTAATAAACCAACTAGAACTACAGAAGTCAACAATCATTGTTGGAATGTTAACATACTTCTTTTAGAAAAAAACATGTAAACAATAAATAACTGAACTTTCATAGGTTTTGAAAAACATAGTTAAGAAGTTTAACACAAAGACAAAACCAAAAGTTGGAAAAACTACTGATCAGCAGATCAGTCAGATTTAGAAAATCAGTCAGATTTAGAAAATTCTTGAAGAAAATATTTGCAGTGTGAATAATGAAAGCCATGTTGATATTTAAGATCTGGAAATCAGCAATGTATCGGTGAAATGTAAAACAAAATTAAGCAGTTCTAAGACAAACCTATTATCTGACTTAAAAGGTTTATGAAACTTGGTATTATTAAGATTGTGGAGAACTAGATACTTATAGACACTCTAGTGTGTGAATGCAGGCTAAGTTGCTTCAGTTGTGTCTGACTCTTTGTGATCCCATGGACTGTAGCCTGCCAGGCTCCTCTGTCCATGGGTATTCTCCAGGCAAGAGTACTGGTGTGGGTTGCCACGCCCTCCTCCAGGGGATCTTCCCCACCCGGGTATCGAACCCACATCTCTTATGTCTCCTACATTAGCAGATGGGTTCTTCACCACTAGCACCACCTGGGAAGCCCACAGACACTCTAGTATGAACATAAAATTGTAGAGAACATGCATATCTTGTTCTGTGGCACTTGGCTTTATTATGTTTTGCAGGTATCGAGTTTTTTTCTTTTTATAAGTTGAAAGGTTGTAACAAACCTGAGTTGTCAGATAATTAGCATTTTTTAGCAATAAAGCATTCCTAACTAGAATATGTGCATTGTTTTTTTATGTGCTATTTATTACAGCAGTGCTATCAAACAATGAATTACAGTATAGTCTGTAAACTACAGAAGTCAGTCTTTTCATTTTGATCTTTTAAACTTTCTTATTTATAGATGGAGATAGTCTATAAATTATAGGGGAAAAAAGAAATCTAGATCATCTCTTTTTAGACTAATAGCGTCATCATATATCTTCACCATTTTGTTATCTAAATACTTCCCAGAAGATCTGGACTAGTTCTTAACATACTATATAAACAGGAGCTGTAATTTTCTAGAAGACTTCTTGGTCTTGTACACTTATACCAAGTAGCTTCCTTTAACTGAAAAACAAAAGCAGCAAAAACTCTTCAATCTCCTTCCCTCAGTGAGTGTCTTTTGAACCATGTTTCTCCATACTTGCCTGTGAGGTCATGTTGTCTTATTCTCTCCTTGTTAAGTTTATATATGTTAGATCACACCTATAGAGATCCATTTATAATCTACAGGTGCATTTGAAGCTTCATCTATTTGCATTGACATTATTATTTCGTGTACATTTTATGTCATTGTTTTTCCTGTTCAGTTGGAGAATGTATTTGGTATATAATACATACATATGAGTAAGATAAATGCTTTAATTTGGATAGAAAACAGCACAGTGCAACTGCACAGCATACAATTAAAGACAGTCTTAGAGGATTTCCATCCATCCATTCATGCAAAACAATGAGGACTTGCACTTCTAGATGGTGGAGTTTACTGGAGACCAGCGTGCGTGCGCACACACACACACACATATGCGCATGTGTATGTATTCTGTTTGCATTTTAAACAGTGAGAACTGCCTGGTGACTAGAGTTGAGGGTCTATTTCCCCCAAAGTTGCTAACCACAGAGAGCTACTTTAGTTCCAGTTATTCAAGGCAAGAGGCTGAAAATAAAACCCTGGCTGAGAGATGGAGGAGGCAGAAAAGCTTCAGGCAATTCTTGGTGTTGGAAAGATGACACACGAAGTTTGGATCTGCCAAACAAATCCCCCAAGGCCGGAGGGCCAAAATATCATGAAAAGAGTAGAAAATGATACACTTCAATCTGGACTGTTCCCTTGGGGAACTGGCCAAATTCTTCAGCTCTCAACTAGGACAAGAGGCTTGGGTATTAAACAGAAAACCTCTGAAAAGCAGAATGGGGGTGTTCAATATTCTCACATAGTACTGAGGAAAGAAAATCGCAGTTCAGGATCAGTCAAGAGAGAGGTTCTATCCCATACTCTGTGCTCTTATTTTGGGAGCTTCTTCAGAGCTCCAAACTTCTTTCTACTTGTAGACAGAAATTTGCAATAGTAATATCTAGTCCAAGTCAGCCTGGCTGATTGGATTAAAGTGCTCTGTCCTCACAGGATAATCCCTCTCTGAAAGAAACATTATCCAGAGTCTCTAAATTTTTTTTAATATATCGGAGAAATAATACTTCAAATGAAAGAAGACTGAGAGGTGGAGGGGAAAGTCAGGAGAAAACAGTCAGCTGAGCCAATTTAATATTACATCTCTGATAAGAGGCTCTGATCACACCAACCACCCATGCATCAGATCTGCTCATTGGAAACATGACACCATCCGTGTGCACATACATACTCTCTTTGAGTGCCACCCATGAATGGGGCTGCGATGTAGCTACCATGTATGTTTGAGCAGCACCAACATATAGAGTTGACCCATCTTTCATTCAGCTATGTGTTTTCTCCTCCTCTGTTTAATTGTGTCTGACTCTTTGCAACTCCATGGACTGTAGTGGACCAGGCACCTCTGTCCATGGAATTCTCCAGGCAAAAATACTGGAGTGGGTAGCCATTCCCTACTCCAGGGGATCTTCCCAAACCAGGGATCGAACCCAGGTCTTCCATATTGCAGGCAGATTCTTTACCAGCTGAGACACTAGGGAAGCCCAAGAATACTGGAGTGGGTAGTCTATCCCTTCTTCAATGGATCTTCTCAACCCAGGAATCAAACCCAGGTCTCCTGCATTGTAGGCAGATTCTTTACCACCTGAACTACCAGGGAAGCCCCTGTAACTCCTGGAGATCTGTATAAAGGTCTCTTGGAGCTTGCCAGAGCCTCCATACTACATTAAAAAAAAATCTATCCCACATGTGTTCAACATCATGGGAAACACTAGGATATGAGCTCTAAGAAGAATTGTACTGTGTAGTCTTCCATTGGTCTGTGCCCCTCTCAAAATTTTTAGTAAAAATAGATAAGGGTAGTGGTCTCTAAAAGTATATACGGCCTTCAAATCTGAATCAGATTGCCAAACTCTTTGCCTCTTTCTTAGCAATTGACAGTATGAAGTGCTCTTGACCTTGAGAGGCCTATCATAGTATAACTAAGACCTTGAAGTCATGGAGTGTGCAACTGTCTCTGTTGTGATTAAATCTCAAACAGTGATGATTTTTTGGAATATCCTAACACAAGACTTTACTCTATGGGACAAGGGGCCATTATGGAGGTTTTGCCAGCTCCTAAGTGTTGGATTGGCCAAGAAGTTGGTTCAAGTTTTCCATGACATACGGAAAAACCTGTGCCAACTTTTTGGCCAACCCAATGCCTCCATTCTGATTATGCATTCAGACAATGACTGCCAGGTGGACTTTTGGATCCAGTGGCCTCACTATGAAATGGATATGAGCCAGAATTTTAAAAAAACAGAGAGAGAAAAAAAAAAACAGCATTTGGGGTCTTTTAGTATCAATGATAGCTCAGATGCTGCATACACAAGCATTGGAAAGACTAGACATTTTCTCATGGATACCCTTTTACAACTGCACACACTTTCCTTAGTATTACAGTGTCTCTCCTTAACCTTTAATCCTCTCCTTCTATCAGGGGCACTGACTCTGAGAACTTGCTCAAGAATGGAAACTATGCAAAAAGGAATTGGAATTCTCTCTATATTGGGAGAATGACATCAGTGTATAAAAAGCAAGGACTTGCTTGGCTTCCCATCTTCATTTTCTCTGTGTTTCAGTCAGTCAGTCGCTTGCTCAGTCATGTCCGACTCTTTGCAACCCCATGGATTGCATCTCATCAGGCTTCCCTGTCCATTACAACTCCCAGAGCTTGTTCAAACTCATGTCATCGAGTTGCTGATGTCATCTAACCATCTCATCCTCTGTCATCCCTTTCTCCTGCCTTCAATCTTTTCCAGCATCAGCGTCTTTTCTAATGAGTCAGTATGTCATGTCAGCTGGCCACAGTGTTGGAACTTCAGCTTTAGCATCAGTCCTTCCAATCAATATTCAGGACTGATTTCTTTAGGATTGACTGGTTTTATCTCCTTCCAGTCCAAGTTTGACTCTCAAGAGTCTTCTCCAACACCACAGTTCAAAAGCATCAATTCTTTGGCACTCAGCTTTCTTTATAGTCTAACTTCTCTTATACACATCTTCTTCACATACCAAAAAAAGTAAGAAACAAAGAAATTTTAAAAATATGAAACAGAAATAAAAATAGACACAGCGGTTATCAGAAAATAATTTAATGAAATATCTTCATTAATGAAAGAGACTTTTGGATTTCGTCTTTAAAAGGTCATCTATATGCGGCTTCTAAGAGAAATATTCAAAACAAAAATGAGCATTAGTAGTTATACACATATAAAGCAAGAAATGGCAAATATAAAATAGCAAAAGTGTAGATTTTACTGCAAAAATGATCCATTGAGACAAGGCAAAACTATGAAAAAGATATGTGCCATGGATACTTTTACACCTAAAAGAGCTTCAAAATTAATAAACCAACTAGAACTACAGAAGTCAACAATCATTGTTGGAATGTTAACATACTTCTTTTAGAAAAAAACATGTAAACAATAAATAACTGAACTTTCATAGGTTTTGAAAAACATAGTTAAGAAGTTTAACACAAAGACAAAACCAAAAGTTGGAAAAACTACTGATCAGCAGATCAGTCAGATTTAGAAAATCAGTCAGATTTAGAAAATTCTTGAAGAAAATATTTGCAGTGTGAATAATGAAAGCCATGTTGATATTTAAGATCTGGAAATCAGCAATGTATCGGTGAAATGTAAAACAAAATTAAGCAGTTCTAAGACAAACCTATTATCTGACTTAAAAGGTTTATGAAACTTGGTATTATTAAGATTGTGGAGAACTAGATACTTATAGACACTCTAGTGTGTGAATGCAGGCTAAGTTGCTTTAGTTGTGTCTGACTCTTTGTGATCCCATGGACTGTAGCCTGCCAGGCTCCTCTGTCCATGGGTATTCTCCAGGCAAGAGTACTGGTGTGGGTTGCCACGCCCTCCTCCAGGGGATCTTCCCCACCCGGGTATCGAACCCACATCTCTTATGTCTCCTACATTAGCAGATGGGTTCTTCACCACTAGCACCACCTGGGAAGCCCACAGACACTCTAGTATGAACATAAAATTGTAGAGAACATGCATATCTTGTTCTGTGGCACTTGGCTTTATTATGTTTTGCAGGTATCGAGTTTTTTTCTTTTTATAAGTTGAAAGGTTGTAACAAACCTGAGTTGTCAGATAATTAGCATTTTTTAGCAATAAAGCATTCCTAACTAGAATATGTGCATTGTTTTTTTATGTGCTATTTATTACAGCAGTGCTATCAAACAATGAATTACAGTATAGTCTGTAAACTACAGAAGTCAGTCTTTTCATTTTGATCTTTTAAACTTTCTTATTTATAGATGGAGATAGTCTATAAATTATAGGGGAAAAAAGAAATCTAGATCATCTCTTTTTAGACTAATAGCGTCATCATATATCTTCACCATTTTGTTATCTAAATACTTCCCAGAAGATCTGGACTAGTTCTTAACATACTATATAAACAGGAGCTGTAATTTTCTAGAAGACTTCTTGGTCTTGTACACTTATACCAAGTAGCTTCCTTTAACTGAAAAACAAAAGCAGCAAAAACTCTTCAATCTCCTTCCCTCAGTGAGTGTCTTTTGAACCATGTTTCTCCATACTTGCCTGTGAGGTCATGTTGTCTTATTCTCTCCTTGTTAAGTTTATATATGTTAGATCACACCTATAGAGATCCATTTATAATCTACAGGTGCATTTGAAGCTTCATCTATTTGCATTGACATTATTATTTCGTGTACATTTTATGTCATTGTTTTTCCTGTTCAGTTGGAGAATGTATTTGGTATATAATACATACATATGAGTAAGATAAATGCTTTAATTTGGATAGAAAACAGCACAGTGCAACTGCACAGCATACAATTAAAGACAGTCTTAGAGGATTTCCATCCATCCATTCATGCAAAACAATGAGGACTTGCACTTCTAGATGGTGGAGTTTACTGGAGACCAGCGTGCGTGCGCACACACACACACACATATGCGCATGTGTATGTATTCTGTTTGCATTTTAAACAGTGAGAACTGCCTGGTGACTAGAGTTGAGGGTCTATTTCCCCCAAAGTTGCTAACCACAGAGAGCTACTTTAGTTCCAGTTATTCAAGGCAAGAGGCTGAAAATAAAACCCTGGCTGAGAGATGGAGGAGGCAGAAAAGCTTCAGGCAATTCTTGGTGTTGGAAAGATGACACACGAAGTTTGGATCTGCCAAACAAATCCCCCAAGGCCGGAGGGCCAAAATATCATGAAAAGAGTAGAAAATGATACACTTCAATCTGGACTGTTCCCTTGGGGAACTGGCCAAATTCTTCAGCTCTCAACTAGGACAAGAGGCTTGGGTATTAAACAGAAAACCTCTGAAAAGCAGAATGGGGGTGTTCAATATTCTCACATAGTACTGAGGAAAGAAAATCGCAGTTCAGGATCAGTCAAGAGAGAGGTTCTATCCCATACTCTGTGCTCTTATTTTGGGAGCTTCTTCAGAGCTCCAAACTTCTTTCTACTTGTAGACAGAAATTTGCAATAGTAATATCTAGTCCAAGTCAGCCTGGCTGATTGGATTAAAGTGCTCTGTCCTCACAGGATAATCCCTCTCTGAAAGAAACATTATCCAGAGTCTCTAAATTTTTTTTAATATATCGGAGAAATAATACTTCAAATGAAAGAAGACTGAGAGGTGGAGGGGAAAGTCAGGAGAAAACAGTCAGCTGAGCCAATTTAATATTACATCTCTGATAAGAGGCTCTGATCACACCAACCACCCATGCATCAGATCTGCCCATTGGAAACATGACACCATCCGTGTGCACATACATACTCTCTTTGAGTGCCACCCATGAATGGGGCTGCGATGTAGCTACNAAAAAAAAAAACAGCATTTGGGGTCTTTTAGTATCAATGATAGCTCAGATGCTGCATACACAAGCATTGGAAAGACTAGACATTTTCTCATGGATACCCTTTTACAACTGCACACACTTTCCTTAGTATTACAGTGTCTCTCCTTAACCTTTAATCCTCTCCTTCTATCAGGGGCACTGACTCTGAGAACTTGCTCAAGAATGGAAACTATGCAAAAAGGAATTGGAATTCTCTCTATATTGGGAGAATGACATCAGTGTATAAAAAGCAAGGACTTGCTTGGCTTCCCATCTTCATTTTCTCTGTGTTTCAGTCAGTCAGTTGCTTGCTCAGTCATGTCCGACTCTTTGCAACCCCATGGATTGCATCTCATCAGGCTTCCCTGTCCATTACAACTCCCAGAGCTTGTTCAAACTCATGTCATCGAGTTGCTGATGTCATCTAACCATCTCATCCTCTGTCATCCCTTTCTCCTGCCTTCAATCTTTTCCAGCATCAGCGTCTTTTCTAATGAGTCAGTATGTCATGTCAGCTGGCCACAGTGTTGGAACTTCAGCTTTAGCATCAGTCCTTCCAATCAATATTCAGGACTGATTTCTTTAGGATTGACTGGTTTTATCTCCTTCCAGTCCAAGTTTGACTCTCAAGAGTCTTCTCCAACACCACAGTTCAAAAGCATCAATTCTTTGGCACTCAGCTTTCTTTATAGTCTAACTCTCATATCTATACATGACTACTGGAAAAACCATAGCTACGACTAGACGGACTTTTGTTGGCAAAGTAACGTCTCTGCTTTTTAATATGCTGTCTAGTTTGGTCAGAGCTTTTCTTCCAAGGAGCAAGTGTCTTTTAATTTCATGGCTGCAGTCACCATCTGCAGTGATTTTGGAGCCCAAGAAAGTAAAGTCTGTCGTTGCTTTTACCTTTTCCCCACTTATTTGCCATGAAGTGATTGGACCAGATGCCATGATCTTAGTTTTCTGAATGTTGTGTTTTAAGCCAGCTTTTTCACTCTCCTCTTTCACCTTCATCAAGAGGCTCTTAAGTTCCTCCTCTCTTTCTGCCATATTGGTGATGTCATCTGCATATCTGAGGTTATTGATATTTCTCCCTGCAATCTTGATTTCAGCTTGTGCTTCATCCAGCCCAGCATTTTGCATGACGTACTCTGCATATAAGTTAAATAAGCAGGGTGACTATATACAGTCTTGATGTACTCCTTTTCCAATTTGGAACCAGTCTGTTGTTCCATGTCCGGTTCCAACTGTTGCTTCTTGACCTGCATACAGATTTCTCAGGAGGGAGGTAAGGTGATTCGGTATTCCCATCTCTTCAACAATTTTCCAGTTTGTTGTGATCCACACAATCAAAGGCTTTGGCATAGTCAATAAAGCAGAAGTAGATATTTTTCTGGAATTCTCTTGCTTTTCTGACGATCCAATCGATGTTGGCAATTTGATCTCTGATTCCTCTGCCTTTTCCATTAAAGTCCCTTGGTTAGCAATAGTCTTGTTGAAAGCTATAGTAATTCCATCAACTTGTATCCTGTGATTAAGTACTGCTACATCACCTCTCCAATTCCAGGATCCTATGATGTCAGATGTCAATAGAGATCTCAGTTCTGTAACACCATTCATACCATCAATCCCATCCATCAAAGGACAGCAATCATGGAGCTGCTCAGTGTTGCACATTTTTTATGTATTAGTGAAAAGGATGTTCTACTTGTCCTCCTGATGAACATAAACCTGTGATATGTTCTTGTGTATTATTTAACAGGTACATTCTAGCAAATTGCATTTGTGAGGCTTTTGTTCCCTTTGCCAACAGTGCCAAGGCAGTTCTAGCACCTTCACCTCATCAGGACTCACTTCTGTAGGAGTTTTTGCAAGTATATTGTATGTAAGATGGGAAGAATATCTCCAATCAGAAAACCCTCCATTATTCAGCTATACATCTACTCTAGTTTTGTCCCCTCAGATCTCATTACAAGGTTCATTCTCTCAGTTCCTGCTGGAACTGATTTGCAAGGTCCTGAGGAAAGATACATCCATTTGCATGCAGAATTCCAAAGAATAGCAAGGAGAGATATGAAAATCTTCCTCAATGATCAATGCAAAGAAATAGATGAAAACAATAGAATGAAAGACTAGAGATCTCTTCAAGAAAATTAGAGATACCAAGGAAACTTTTCATGCAAAGATGGGCACAATAAAGGACAGAAAAGGTATGGACCTAACAGAAGCAGAAGATAGTAAGAAGAAGTGGCAAGAATACATGGAAAAACTGTACAAAAAAGATCTTCCCGACCCAGATAATCATGATGGTGTGATCACTCACCTAGAGCCAGACATCCTGGAATGCGAAGTCAAGTGGGCCTTAGAAAGCATCACTATGAACAAAGCTAGTGGAGGTGATGGAATTCCAGTTGAGCTATTTCAAATCCTAGAAGATGATGCTGTGAAAGATCTGTACTCAATATGCCAGCAAATTTGGAAAACTCAGCAGTGGTCATAGAACTAGAGAAGATCAGTTTTCATTCCAATCCCAAAGAAAGGCAAGGCCAAAGAATCTTCAAACCACCACACAATTACACTCATCTCACATGCTAGCAAAGTAGTGCTCAAAATTCTCGAAGCCAGGCTTCAACAGTACGTAAGTGGTGAACTTCCAAATGTTCAAGCTGGACTTAGAAAAGACAGAAGAACCAGAGATCAAATTGCCAACATCTGCTGGATCATCAAAAAAGCAACAGAGTTCCAGAAAAACATCTACTTTGACTTTACTGACTGTACCAAAGCCTTTGACTGGATCACAACAAACTGTGGAAAATTCTTAAAGAGATGGGAATACCAGACCACCTGACCTGCCTCCTGAGAAATCTGTATGCAAGTCAGGAAACAACAGTTAGAACTGGACATGGAAGAACAGACTGGTTCCAAATAGGAAAAGGAGTCTGTCAAGGCTGTATATTGTCACCCTGCTTATTTAACTTATATGCAGAGTACATCATGAGAAATGCTGGGCTGGAAGAAGCACAAAATGGAATCAACACTGCTGGGAGAAATATCAACAACCTCAGATATGAAGATGACACCACCCTTAGGGCAGAAAGCGAAGAAGAACTTGAAGAGCCTCTTGATGAAAGTGAAAGAGGAGGGTGAAAAAGTCGAAATAAAACTCAGCATTCAGAAAACTAAGATCATGGCATCTGGTCCCATCACTTCATGGCAAATAGATGGGGAAACAGTGGAAACAGTGACAGACTTTATTTTCTTGGGCTCAAAAATCAGTGCAGATCGTGACTGCAGCCATGAAATTAAGAGACACTTACTCTTTGTAAGAAAAGTTATGACCAACCTAGACAGCTTATTAAAAACCAGAGACATTATTTTGCCAACAAAGGTCCAACTAGTCAAAGCTATGTTTTTTCCAGGGGTCATGTATGGATGTGAGAGTTGGGTTATAAAGAAAGCTGAGTGCTGAAGAATTGATGCTTTTGAACTGTGGTGCTGGAGAAAACTCTTGAGAGTCTTTTGAACTGGAAGGAGTTCCAACCAGTCCATCCTAAGGGAAATCAGTTCTGAATATTCATTGGAATGACTGATGTTGAAGCTGAAACTCCAATATTGGCCACCTGATGTGAAGAGCTGACTCATTTGGAAAGACCCTGATGCTGGGAAAGATTGAAGGCAGGAGGAGAAGGAGATGACAAAGGATGAGACGGTTGAATGGAATCACTGACTGAATGGACAGGAGTTTGAGTAAACTCCCGGAGTTGATGATGGACAGGGAGGCCCAACATGCTGCAGTCCATGGGGTCTCAAAGAGTCAGACACGATTGAGCAACTGAACTGAACTGAACAGATCTTTATGTGAATAATCCTTTATGATTTGGTCAAGTCAGGACTTTTCCATTTGGATTATGCTGAGATTTTTATCCTAGTTACTGGTATAGTAGCTAGGAGCAGAGATGGGTGGACTTTGGGGAAAGCAAATATTTTCTTGAAAAAGATATGCTTGAACTGAGGCTTACACATGCACTCTAAGTTGTGTGTGTGTGTGTTGGGGGGGGGGCGGGTTGTGTGTGTGAGGAGGGAGCCACTTATCCTCCAGCTTGTTAATTTCACCTGCCAGTACATGTTCTCCTTAGTGAAAATTCTTGAAAAATAATGTCTGCTTGGGCCAGCCGCCCTCATAGAACTCTCTAAGTTCTATGTTCTAAGTTCTGTCACAGCTGTAATCAGGAAGGCACTAACTTGATCTGTGGGTTCAATAAATCAGCAGAGAATGCATGAAAGTTCAGTTCTATAGAACTGGGTTTGGGCTTGGTTAACACCCTGAAACACATCTGTGACAACAGTAAAGACAGAGAGCTTTCCTCAGTACAGGGACATGTGGAAGCTTTTTAACTGCCGTACTAAGGTAAAAGTTACAATGTAGGTGATGTTTGTTCTTTTCCCAAGATAAAGGCATTTGGGAACTGTGTAGATTCTGGGGTTAGCTTTGAATTCTAAATCATGCCTGCTATTTCTATTCCATATTAACACTAGCAAAATGAAAAGCCAGTGAAAAAGACTTTGAAGTATCTTCCAACTAGGTTTTATAATGCTTGAATGATCATAAAACAAAGTTGATTTTAAAAAATATATTTAAAGTAGTAATGATAGGGTCAACTATTTTTTTGTAATTCCTGTCTTTTTAGGAATTTGACCCAATACTTTTAGCTGTGACCTATTTTTAGCAGTTTTTCAGTACATCTGGTACCAGGAAGTAATTTTTAAAGTGGCAAAGTGTCTGAATAAGAAGCTAGGTTTTATGATTTCCTGAACTGTGCTTAGCCTCTGAGGAGCTTGGATGAAACAATGAGTAGGTCTTGTGGTCAAGGAGAGCAGTGCTTTCTCAGTAAAGAGCATACTTTGGCAACCTGACACAATCAGCCATTCATTGGAAAAGATGAGGATGCTGGGAAAGATTGAAGGCAGGAGGAGAAGGGGATGACAGAGGACAAGATGGTTGGATGGCATCACTGACTCAGTGGACATGAGTTTCTGCAAACTCTGGGAGAGGGGGAAGACGGGGAAGCCTGCTGCAGTCCATGGGGTCACAAAGAGCTGGACATGACTGAGCGACTGAACAACAACGAAACAGGAATCCTCTTACTACACCTAGCAGCCATATGGAGTAGAAACACCAGAAATCAGCTTTACAGATTAATTTTAGGTTATTGATACAGTGCTATGCAGAGAAAGCAATGGCAATCCACTCCAGTACTCTTGCCTGGAAAATCCCATGGACGGAGGAGCCTGGTAGCCTGCAGTCCATGGGGTTGCTAAGAGTCGGATACAACTGAGTGTCTTCATTTTCACTTTTCACTTGCATGCATTGGAGAAGGAAATGGCAACTCACTCCAGTGTTCTTGCCTGGAGAGTCCCAGGGACAGGGGAGCCTCATAAGCTGCCATTGATGGGGTCTCACAGAGTCTGAAACGACTGAAGCGACTTAGCAGCAGCAGCACAGTGCTATAGCATTTTTTTCTTTCCAGCTGTTTTTAAGGTGGGTAGAATATAAGAAATTTCAAAGAAATTTAAAACTAAGAAGCTAATTTTTTTTCACTGACTATTAAACTACAATTGATTGGATGGTCAACACTGACTGGTTGTTTGCCCTCAAACTTCATAGCAAATGACAGCCCTGATAGTTTCTCAGTAGTTGCCTATTTTAGCTCATTCTGGATAGAAAATGAATATCTTCAAAAGTTAGATTTTTTTGGTTTATGTTTTCATTTTCTTCTCTCACAAATTGGTCCTTAGACCAACTGTCATTTGTAAAGTATAAATGTTTATCTATTATAAAAACCACAAAATGTCTGCAGAAATTCCTTAACTTCTTATACAGTATACTAAAATGGTAGGTAGAAAAATAAAGTTAAGTAAGTTAAGTAAGTTAAGTTGCTCAGTCGTGTCCGACTCTTTGCGACCCCAGGCTCCTCCGTCCATGGGATTCTCCAGGCAAGAATACTGGAGTGGGTTGCCATTTCCTTCTCCAGGGGATCTTCCCGACCCAGGGATCGAACCCAGGTCTCCCATATCAGAGGCAGATGCTTTAACCTCTGAGCCACCAGGGAAGCCCAGAAAAATAAAACTATGTGCAATATGTTCAACTTTGAAGGTAGGTGAGAATAAAAATCCAAACTGGAGGCTAAAGGGAAGCTACACTGCTAACCTCCCCCTTAGAAAGATTTGTGTAGTTTTGGTATCAGGGTGATGGTGGCTTCATAGAATGAGTTCAGAAGTGTTCCTTCCTCTGTAATTTTTTGAAGTAGTTTCAGAAGGGAAGGTATTAACTCTTTTTTAAATGTTTGACAAAGTTCACCTCTGAAGCCACCTGGTCCTGAACTTTTGTTTATTGGGAGTTTTTAACTCACAGATTCAGTTTTAATGCTTGTCATTGATTTGTTCATATTTTCTATTTTTTCCCGGTTCAGTCTTGGGAAATTGTACCTGTCTAAGAATTTGTCCATTTTCCCTAGGCTGTACATTTTCTCAGCATATAGTTTCTGGTAGGAGTCTCTTTTGTTAAATTTATTTGGGGCTGTGTTGGGTCTCTGTTGCTGTGTGGGCTTTTCTCTAGTCGTGGCAGGTGGGGCCACTCTCTAGTTGCTGCGCATGGGCTTCTCATTGCGGTGACTTCTCTTATTGTGGAGCACAGACTCCAGGGGATGCAGGCTTCAGCAGCTGCGGCTCCGGGGTTCTAGAGCTCAATAACTGTGGCTCACAGGCTTAGGTGCGCCATGGCATGTGGGAGCTTCCCGGATCAGGGCTCAGATCTCTGTTTCCTGCACTGGTAGGCAGGTTCTTTACTGCTGGGCCACCAGGGCAGCCCTGGAGTAGTTTGTTAATGGTCCTTTGTATTTCTGTGATGTTAGTTATAACTTCTCCTTTTTCATTTCTGATTTATTCATGTAAGTTTTCTCCCCCTTGCCTTTTTTTTTCTTGATTGCAAGGTGTTGGACATGACTGAGTAACTAACACAGACACAGACATAAGTCGCTTCAGCTGTATCCAACTCTTTGCGACCCGATGGACTGTAGCCTGCCAGGCTCCTCTGTCCACGGGATTCTCCAGACAAGAATACTGGAAGGGGGGCCATGACCTCCTCCAGGGGATCTTCCCAACCCAGGAATCTAACTTGCATCTCCTGTGGCTCCTGAATTGCAGACGGACTCTACCACTGAGCCACTGGGGAAGCACAGTCAGTCAGTCAGTCAGTTTAGTCGCGCAGTCGTGCCTGACTCTTTGCAACGCCATGGACTGCAGCACACCAGGCCTCCCTGTCCATCACCTACTCAAGGGGTTCCCAAACCACTACTTTGAAAAACACTGCTTGGTACCTTGTTTGGAAAATGACATTTGAGCAAAAGGATGTTGACTTTATTGGATTTATCAATGTGGTTTATTATCTTTATTGCAAAAATAGTATATTTCATTTATGGAAAAACATATTACATTCATATGGGAAGTGTGTGTGTGCACGTGTGTGTGTGTGTGTATGAAGTAGGAAAAAAATAGCAACACAACAAACCTCTTTCAGGAAGACAAAAAAGCATATCTTTACCTCGTAGAAGTGAACACTCTTCAGCAAACCAGGCTTTGGGCCCCTGAGTAAGGAGTGCCTCATCCAAACTGTTGTCTTTTGCTGATACACCCTGAAGTATTACAATTCTATACTCAGGAATTCAATTTGGGGGAATGAATAAAGTGTAGGACTTGCAGAAAGGATTAGATTCCCAGGTCAGAATTTCCTCTGAAGGTAAAAGACATATCTCTTGAAGAGGGGTAGAGATTTTCACAGAGAAGATTAAAAACAGAATTTACTTTTCACAGAGTGGAGGGTAGACTGTTATACAGAAAGTTAAAAGCTAGAAGATGGAAGTTTGCCATAAGGAACTCCTTTGTGCAAAGCTAACTCTTCAGTTCAGTAGCTCAGTTGTGTCTGATTGTTTGTGACCCCATGAAATGCAGTACGCCAGGCTTCCCTGTCCATGACCATCTCCTGGAGTTTACTCAAACTCATGTCCATTGAGTTGGTGATGCCATCCAACCACCTCATCCTCTGTCGTCCACTTCTCCTCCTGCCCTCAATCTTTCCCAGCATCAAGGTCTTTTCAAGTGAGTCAGCTCTTCACATCAGGTGGCCAAAGTACTGGAGTTTCAGCTTCACCATCAGTCATTCCAATGAATATTCAGGACTGATTTCCCTTAGGAGGGAATGGTTGGAACTCCTTCCAGTCCAAGGGACTCTCAAGAGTTTTCTCCAGCACCACAGTTCAAAAGCATCAATTCTTCGGCACTCAGCCTTCTTCACAGTCCAACTCTCACATCCATACATGACCACAGGAAAAACCATAGCCTTGACTAGACAGACCTTAGTTGGCAAAGTAATGTCTCTGCTTTTTAATATGCTGTCTAGATTGGTCATAACTTTTCTTCCAAGGAATAAGTGTCTTAATTTCATGGCTGCAGTCACTATCTACAGTGATTTCGGAGCCCCCCCAAATAAAGTCTGTCACTGTTTCCACTGTTTCCCCATCTGTTTGCCATGAAGTGATGGGACCGGATGCCGTGACCTTTGTTTTCTGAATGTTGAGGTTTAAGCCAACTTTTTTACTCTCTTCTTTCACTTTCATCAAGAGGCTCTTTAGTTCTTTGTTTCTGCCATAAGGGTGGTGTCATCTTCATATCTGAGGTTGTTGATATTTCTCCCAGCAATCTTGATTCCAGCTTATGCTTCCTCCAGCCCAGCGTTTCTCATGATGTACTCTACATATAAGTTAAGTAAGCAAGGTGACAATATACAGCCTTTTCCTATTTGGAACCAGTCTGTTGTTTCATGCATGTCCAGTTCTAACTGTGACTTTTTGACCTGCATACAGATTTCTCAAGAGGCAGGTCAGACGGTCTGGTGTTCCCATCTCTCAGAATTTTGCGTTTATTGTGATCCACACAGTCAAAGGCTTTGGCATAGTCAATAAAGCAGAAATAGATGTTTTTTTGGAACTCTCTTGCTTTTTCAATGATCCAGCAGATGTTGGCAGTTGGATCTCTGGTTCCTCTGCCTTTTCTAAAACCAGCTTGAACATCTGGAAGTTCACGGTTCATGTATTGCTGAAGCCTGGCTTGGAGAATTTTGAGCATTACTTTACTAGCATGTGAGATGAGTGCAATTGTGCGGTAGTTTGAGCATTCTTTGGCATTGCCTTTCTTTGGGATTGGAATGAAAACTGATCTTTTCCAGTCCTGTGGCCACTGCTGAGTTTTCCAAATTTGCTGGCATATTGAGTGCAGCACTTTCATAGCATCATCTTTTAGGATTTGAAATAGCTCAACTGGAATTCTATCATCTCCACTAGCTTTGTTGTAGTAATGCTTCCTAAGGCCCACTTGACTTCACATTCCAGGATGTCTGACTCTAGGTGAGTGATCATACCGTCATGATTATTTGGGTCATGAAGATCTTTTTTGTACAGTTCTTCTATGAATTCTTGCCACCTCTTCATAATACCTTCTGTTCCTGTTAGGTCCATATCATTTCTGTCCTTTATTGATCCCATCTTTGCATGAAAGATGGGCTTTTTTTTCTAGGACTCCCCATAGTATCATATTGAGCATATATTTGTAAACATATCTCATTCCCCCCTACATGCATCTTTGCTATAATACTTTGAGATATACTTTCTAGATATTCCCGATATTTTATTAGAGTGGAGGTTTTAATATGTGGAGAATGAAATTCAGAGGTTAAGAGAGAAATAGCGCCATGTTCCATGCTCTTTAACTGACGTGGGCATAGTGCCCTTGAACTCTATCAGGGAACTATGCAGTGATCATGAACCAGAGAAATGGGAGCAGTGGGGGTCAGGATAGAGCAATAAATGGAATAACTGTGAGTGTGTGTGAGACAGGCTCTTCTTTCTCAAATAGTGCACCAAAGAATATGACCCCTGACAGCAGGAAAGGAGAGTAGCAAGGAGAATATTTTGGTGCTTAAATTTTCTTTCACTGTCACTCCCCTTAAAAAGGGACTTCCTTAGTTACATCTTGGTACTTGCAAACCATTGTCATCTTTTGGCCTTTAATTTATGCAGATCTACAACCTGCAATCTTTTAACTAACAATATGAAAAACTAGCATGCTGGTTTTGAAGGGATTTGTTTTGCATTTAACTTTGAATTGATTGTCCTTTCTCACCTGTCTATTCAAGCACTCTCATCTCTCAGCTATGAATTTATTTAAATAGCAGATTAATTAATTAATCTGTGCTGATAAGAGAAACAGCATGGTTACAGATCTAACAATGTTAAAAATTCTTCAATTTATAAGCTGTTTCTCTTTATCCTTTCCTAGGAATTGTTCTTTATCTCTGGTTAATGGCATTGTGATAGAAATCAAATATTATAGTAAAAAATTACATATATCTACCTATCTCCTTTTTTTAATATAAGGATATATATCCTAATATTTATTTATTTTAGCTTTAATTTATAAAGCACAGATAATAGAATGTATTATATGTTAAACATATTTATGTATTCTTTTTCATTAAAAAACAGCGATAAGCAGCTTTGACCCTCAGGAAATAATATATACTACCTTCAGTGCAGCCCTTCAGGTCTTCAGTCTCTCCAAAACTGTAATTACAAATCCAGATGGCATTTGGAGCAGGTATTATAGCCACATCTGTCTACTGCATCTTGTTGCATCTATTAATCTTTTATGCAGGACACTTAAAAATTTGCTAAAAATAAAGCATTCTTTACATGTAACTAGAGTATGATTCTCTATTTTGATATTTCTGTATTTTTTCTGATATTTGATATTCTGTATTTTGATATTTCTAGGGGCTATTTCTAATTAAAAATAACATATAAATCCTCTTGCACAGAGTGTTCCAGTATCAATTAAAATGTACTCTCTCAGATTACTCTTAGAAAACTATTTTTTTCTCACAGTCTCACTTTAACGGTGCAGTCCTGTACTTCTACTACAACAGAGCATGTGAATAAGTGGAAATAAGTCTCTTTTTTTCTTCATTCTAGTGTTGCATATCAGGAGTTAATCATAATGGACTCAATATTAAAAGACACTTTAATGAGTCAAGACCATTCAAAACCTCAAATCCTTTTTGAATTGAAGTATAGTTAAATGAAAACTGCTCAAAATACATTAGGTGGCAGTATCATGAAACATAATGAAGCTATTATTATATGATAGCATCATATTCATCACTCATTATTAAAATTCTTCACCGATTTGCAGTGCTTCGTGAGGACAGTCAGTACTTCCCCTCTTTTCATCATTTTATGTACAAAGCTTTCCCTGTGAGATTTTAATTAAGTGATTAGGAAACTAAGCTAAAAGCCATTATACTTTCCCCCAAAAGGTGAAATATTGTTATTAATAAGTTTTAAATTGTCAAAGATGAAAAACTTACTCTTCGTGGAAGACTCTGAAGTGGTTTAAATACTTTTCCTCCTATAAAGACTAAAATACCACAGAATATTTAAAGTTCCTTCACTGTTCTTTGAGAGAGAAGTGGAAAGCAGAAAGGAAAAGAAAAATATTAGCAGAGCAACTAGAAATCATATTAATGCTAATGTATTAATGCTTTATCAAGGTATTACAGTAACTTGGAACAAACCCTGTATTTGTTTTTCTTCTTTTACATTATAAAAAATACATGAGTATTATTTTCCCACAAGAGAAAATGTTTTCCCATAATCTTCCACCCTATTATATTGTATTGTATTCACTTTGGAATACAAGTAGGTGATCTTTCTCCTCTCTCATTATTTTGACCAGCATTGTGGGCACTCTTACTGGTCTCTAAGCACCCTGCAGGCCCTCTTTCTAGACTCTCAGATGGTAGATTGCATTCCTGGTCTCAATTCTTCACACTTCCCTGAAACCACTCTGCCACATGCACTCCTACCTCCTCTAAACAAAGAGATGCAATCGAATTCCCTAACCCTTGAGTCTGTGCTTTCCTTTGGCTGACTGTGGCCAATAGTGTGAGCTGAAAATGACTGTGTGGCCAAGCCTAATTCAAGAGGTATTGCATGTTTTCCTCTGACTCACGCACTTTGCCATTACTGTGAGAACATGCTTGGTTTAGCTGCCTGGACAGCGAAATAGCAAAACCAAGTCATCTCAGTTACCCCAAAGAGGGCCAGCCTAGGTTAGCCCATGAGCCACTGATTCCTGTCAATGTGAGTAAGCTTATTGTTTTGTGGACTTCTGATGTTATTCCATTTTGTCACATAAATGCCTCCTATAGGGGTCAGCTTTTTAGAATTTTTTATTTACTTTGTGATAGCTTATTACTTGGTCAATTTTTATCAATATCCAATACATGTTTTAAATAAGAGTGAATTTCCAATTGTATGCAGAGCTATCTTTATATCAGATAAATCTTAAGTATATTATTTAATCTGCTTTATACTTGCTTAATTTGGATTTGTTTGATTTATAATTTCTTAATATGATTTATATAATATTTTCTTAATATGATTTCTAATTTCTCCCAGTAGAGCCTCAGTTTTAGCTTTAGATATTTTAAATCTTTGGTGTTACATGCCTCAAGTTGTATGACTGGTCATTTTCTTGATTAAATAATAGTTTTCTGATGACCATTTTCATGGTTTTAATTTTATATTTCATCTCATTTTTATGGCATTGTTTTGTTTTTTAGGGATTTACCTATTTATTAATAGGAGATTTACCTATTTATTAATCATTTCAACCAATTTTTTAATAAAAATACTGAAGGACTTACTGTAAAAGATTTGAGAAATTTTATTACCTTGTCCAGTTTGGATATCAAAGGAACTTATATCTCTAAGAGCTGTTTGATTTCAAATTTAATACTATTTCTACTTAGATTCTATAGAAGATGCAAAAACAAGATATATTAGCCCATTAATTCTATGTTCCTCAATTTTACATTCTGTAGATGAGCTTATATTTTAGGATTATTTATTCCTTGATTGAATATGGGAACTCATCCCTAATGGAGAAGGCAATGGCACCCCACTCCAGTACTCTTACCTGGAAAATCCCATGGATGGAGCCTGGTGGGCTGCTGTCTATGGGGTTGCACAGAGTCGGACACGACTGAAGCGACTTAGCAGCAGCAGCGGCAACTTACCTCTAAAATTATTTGGGTCCATGATTTCTTTTAGGAGGAAGGGGAAATAGTATACATTCTGAGGTTGTTTTCCCTAGTGGTTATGATATACTCTTTTTTGCTATCTTTTTGAATTAGTTTTAATGGATCATATCATTCTAAGATAAATTTTAGATTTAAAATCTATTTGTACTCATTTTAATGTTTATTACCTATGTTTGTTATTCCATTAATTTAAAAAATATGCATGTATCTTCAATAAAGTATTTTTTATTCCATATATTATTTGCCTTATCTTTTTGATTTCTTGCTGACTCATGCCAAAGATTCATTCTTATATTAGTCTTTCCTAGGAGGACTTTAAAAAATTTTTGCATATCATAGATGCCATTAATAACAAAAGGCACTTTGACTCATGTGTTATTTAGAAGTGTATCTTAAAATTTTCCCCAACTGGGCTATTTTGAATGTTATCTTTATATTGATAACCCACTTAATTTTGTTGTGGGCAGAGTTTAACAACTGTTGAGACTTACTTTGGTACATGGTATGTGTTTGCCAATGTTCCATTTGTGCTTGGAAAAAATATATTTTCCTCATTTATTAGGTTTGGTGTTGTATTTACAGTCTTTACATCAAGCTTATTTGGCTAGTGTGTATGCCCAAGTTTTACTAATTACTGGGTATTATATTAAAATTCTTACTATGATGGTCTGTTTATCAGTGTTTCCCTGTATTTTGGTCAACTTTGATTTTTTGAGGTTGCGTTATTAAGTATATATAATTTTAGGAGTGTTTTATCTTCCAAATGATTTGAATTGCTTTTATTATGTATTAACTCTCTCTATATGCCAGCATGCTTTTACATTAATAGTCATGTCAGTCTTTATTTTGTTAATGTTTGCATGCTATCTCTTTTTCAATAATTTGACATTCACCCTTCTCTTGTCTTTATGATTTAGCTTTGTCTGTTATGAGCAGCATATGGCTAGATAAAGATGATCAGATTTGGAGGAAATGCCTAATAGATGGTCATGCTAACCCATAATGACTGAATGTCAACCTTAATATTCCAAATAATATTTCTTGTACAAGAAATATTCTTATATAAGTTTCAATATATAAAAACTTTATGTCTTATATTTCATTTCTGAATCAAAATACAAACTTTCCATGATATATCATTTTTTAAACAGAAAAGAATTAATAGAATTTAACAGTAGAGCTAAAGCTAGTTAAGCTTTGAGGTACTAGAAAAAAAATTATCAAAAATTAATGTTAATTTCCCCTTCCCTTCTGGATATTTTAGGTTAGCATTCAAACATGCTATGAACATATCCCCTTATTAAAAACTCTCTGCCATGTCCCACCCCACACTCCCCAGCATCTGCTCCATCTCTCTGCTCTGCATCACAGTAAAATTCCTTGAAAAAGTTTCCATAATACTTATTTCCAATTCCCTCTGTCATTTTTTCTTGAACCCTTTCACATCCTCCCTCCCACCAAAATGGCTCTTTCAAAGATCATCATCATTAATATTCCATCTTCATCTTACTGACTTATCAGTGTCTTACATAACTGATCATCTTGTTTTCCTTAAGGCACTTTTTCATTAGATTCTGGGATATCCAATTGATTTTCTTTCCACTTACTGCTACTTCTTGGTCTCATTTGTTGATTTTTTTTTTCTTCCTAAATTACAAGCATCAGAATACTGTAAGACTTAATTGCTGCTGCTGCTAAGTCGCTTCAGTCGTGTCCGACTCTGTGCGACCCCACAGATGGCAGCCCATTGGGCTCCGCCATCCCTGGGATTCTCCAGGCAAGAACACTGGAGTGGATTGCCATTTCCTTCTCCAATGAATGAAAGTGAAAAGTTAAAGTGAAGTCACTCAGTCGTGTCTGACTCAGCGACCCCATGGACTGCAGCCTACCAGGCTCCTCCGTCCATGGGAGTTTCCAGGCAAGAGTACTGGAGTGGGAAGACTTAATTGCTAGAATTCTTTATTCTTATATGTACACTCCCTCTGTGAACTTATCCATTTTACAAGCTTGAATTCCCAAATTTGTATCTCTTTTTCAAAACTCTCTTCTGATCTAGTGAAAATCTCTACTTGACTGTCAAATAAACATCTTAAACTTAATATGCTCAGAAAGAACTCCTCCCCTCACCCTTCCACCCCCCAGTTTTTGACAAACAAGTTCCACCAGTAGTTTTTCCTAATAAGGTTAATGCAGCATGATCCTTCTAGTTAATCTGACCAAGAAGCTTTGGAGACACTATTTGCAGAGACACCTAACTATCTCCCATTTTAAATTCTCCATTTACTTATGGATTCTTCTCTACCCATGTTTTATTTAGCTGCATATGTTCCCAGCTAGAGACTGCTGTAAATAGCCATATGGCTAGCCATTCCTCCAATGAGACAGGAATTAATGTGAAGCATGCAATTTTTACTTCATGTTCTTAAAATTGTTTTTGTTTGACCTCTGTATTGTCCCTCCCTTTCTACAAGCTGAAAATTGGCTTTAGTTCTTCTGAGCTACCTAGTAGATTAGAAATATTTAGGAAGGCAGAGTCCCCTTCCAGGCCAGTCCCGGGATGACTCATTTGAACAGTGCTCACCAACACACTCTGGATTATTTGTTTTATTCGTGCAACTCTTTTTATCTTATGGTAACAAAAGTTAACTCCTTCAGCTAACACATCATGCTGCTGCTGCTGCTGCTAAGTCGCTTCAGTCATGTCCGACTCTATGCGACCCCATAGACGGTAGCCCACCAGGCTCCCCCGTCCCTGGGATTCTCCAGGCAAGAACACTGGAGTGGGTTGCCATTTCCTTCTCCAATGCATGAAAGTGAGAAGTGAAAGTGAAGTCGCTCAGTCGCGTCCGACTCTTAGCGACCCCATGGACTGCAGCCCACCAGGCTCCTCCGTCCATGGGATTTTCCAGGCAAGAGTACTGGAGTGGGGTGCCATTGCCTTCTCCGCTAACACATCATACTTGAGTCAAATCTTTCCAGTCTTTTTGACTTTGCTTATGAAATACATCTAGAATAAATCCTATCCATCACCAGCTCCCAGAGTTTACCCAAACTCACATCCATTGAGTCAGTGATGCCATCCAGCCATTTCATCCTCTGTCGTCCCCTTCTCCTCCTGCCTCCAATCCCTCCCAGCATCAGGGTCTTTTCCAATGAGTCAGCTCTTCGCATGAGGTGGCCAAAGTACTGGAGTTTCAGCTTCAGCATCAGTCCTTCCAATGAACACCCAGGACTGATCTCCTTTAGGATGGACTGGTTGGATCTCCTTGCATGAGTTTGGGTAAACTCCGGGAGTTGGTAATGGACAGGGAGGCCTGGCGTGTTGCGATTCATGGGATCACAAAGAGTCGGACACGACTGAGCGACTGAACTGAACTGAACTGAGGACCAACTTTCCACTCCTGGAAATGTTGGGAGACATATTTAGTTGTCAAGAATCAATTGAGAGTTTGTTACTGGCATCTCATTAGAGATCAGAGAGGCCACTAACCATCCTACAGTGCATAGGACAATCCTCACAAAACAAAATTATCTGGCCAAAACATCAGTAGTACCAAGATAAAGAAATCTTGCTCTAGAATGGGATCACTTCTCATCACCTCTTTTCCTACTTCCTGCTGCCATCTTTTCTCACCCATTATTGCTGGGTTGCTACTGAGAGTTCCTATTTTCACTCTCACTCCTTATAATCTATTCACTATAGCAGCTGAGTGGCCTGCTAAAAATTATCCTCTCACATATTTATAATCTTCCAATGGTCACCCAACTCATTCAGAATAAAAGTAAGAGTCTTTTTCTTGTTTTTAGCTGTACCATGCAGCTTACAGGCTCTTAGTTCCCCCACCAGCGATTGAACCTGGGTCCCTGGCAGTGAAAGCATAGAGTCCTAACCACTGGACAGCCAGGGAATTCGCAAAAGACAAAATCATCTCCAAGGCTCTCCATCATTTGAACCCTACTCTCTCACCTACTTTACAATATTCCAGCCACATTGGTTTCCTTGTTCTTCCTCAAACTAGCCAGACACATTCCTGGATCAAGATTTCGCTTTGCCCTTCTCTCTGTCTGGACCACTCTTCCCACAGAGGTCTACATGGGTTGCTTACTTCTGTTAGGTCAATGGAAACTTTCTTGATCCTACTCCCTTTCCACAACACTTCATATCAGCTTTAACTTGCTTTGTTTCTTCCATTACACTTGCCATTATCTAGCAAGCTGTATAACTTACTTTTTGCTATTTAATTTGTGTCCCCTGCCAATAAAATGTAATGTGCATGAGGACAAAGATCTTTGTTATTTTTCATCATTGATATATTCCCAGAGCCTTAGAATAGTACCAGGGTACATAGTAGGCACTCACTAGATAAATATTTATTGAATGAATGAATGATCAAAATTATCTTGGCTGTCAGTACCATACATTAAACAGTGTGATATTTGTTCAAGAGTGTTTACCTAATCTACTCTTATCTCTAGCCATAGGCAATTTGCATTTGGTTGCTTGGGCTTTATTTCTAGCCTGCAAGGTTTGGGTTTTGTTTCAGTAACAGGTTTTTTTTCCAACCTAATTCAGAAGTTAAGTGTTTTAGGATAGACTTGCCTTCTGACTTTATTATGGGCTCAAATTGGTTTTATGATGTGGCTCTTCAGCTCCTGAGGCAGTTTGAGTCAAGATTTTCCTTGCAAAATTTGCCATCAAGTCTCTTCCCCTCTAAGACCACCCAGATCTTGCTGCTGTGTTTTTGTGCCTGCATACCATGGCCACCATGATCATCAGCAATTTTATGCATTTACTGCTTAAGCACTTCAATAGGCAAGTGAAGTTGCTTAAGAAGTTCTCCTAAACATTGAACCATTTATACTTTTTCCTCTCATTTGTCTTCCCATTTAAGACCCCCTGGTCTGCCCCAGTTTTATGTGAAAAGAAAAAAGGAGGACATGACAGGATGTATTATTTCAGTGTTTGAACAGGGTTGCTTTGGTGTTGTACTCAGCTATTTCATCTCCAGATGGTTTTTAAGGCACAGCTAGAACAACTGGACAAAACTGATGTTAATTTCTGTTTTTTCCCTAAACTGACTACACTAGCCCATGAAAATCGATTTACCTATATGCCTCCATGAAAAAAATCTAATGTTGCCTGTGTTACAAATTGTCTTAAAAATGCTAAATGTAGACTGATTCTGTTTGACTGTCCAGAACCCTTCCAGGAATAATGACTTTAGAGTGAAGGCCTCAGTACCCCTAGAATACCAGTTGTATATGTGTGCTCAGTTGTGTCTGACTCTTTGCCACCCTGTGGACTGTAGCCCGCCAGGTTCCTCTGTCCATGGAATTCTCCAGGCAAGAATACTGCAGTGGGCTTCCATTTCATCTTCCAGGGGATCCTCCTAGCCCAGGGATCAAACCCACATCTCCTTCATCTCCTTGCACTGGCAGGCAGATTCCTTACTACTGAGCAACGGGGGAAGTCCTATATACCAGTGCCATTATCTTATTTTCATTTAAGATAACGCAAGTATATCTTTTATAGATATGCCTTCCTATCAGAAGATAATATAAATAGGAACATTAGTTGTCTTTTTCAAGCTCAGGGCATAATATCAATGAAATTCAATTAAATTTCTTCAAATTTCAGTCTGTGCCAAAACAAAATTTTATGTTTGGGGCACATTGTTCATGCAATATTTGATTTAGAAAGGTAAATTAGAATCTATATGTATAATTTGAGAAACATTTGGCTTAAATTATGGCATGGGTAACATAATGTAGTAGTTTTTATTCTGGAATATAGGCATTTGGATTTTATAAAGTAATTTTATAGTTTTGATGTAACAAGAAAGTAAAGGCTTTTTTTTCTTTTTTAAGATGACATGATTAAAAGGACTCTGATCTGTTATTCATCAGTGCACAACTGCTGGCTTTTTATTTGTTTTTGACATTATGAGAAACATGATACTCTTCTATTGTTTAATGAAAAGAACCATTCATTTTGAGTTACTTTGCTTTGAGGTGAAATTAGAAATCCATAAGGCCTAAATGAATATGAGATAGAAATTCAATCAAAATGTATTTCTTCATAATAATAACAAATATTAAAAAGCATCTTTGGTCTCTATATTTCTTATCTGTTTAAGGAGCAAGGTTAACCAGGGATAGGAAGGCTAAAAAGCTAGTTTGGCAAGGGAAATAAATTATTTTCTAGAGGAATGGTATATACTTTTTTCATGTGGGCATAGTCCATAAGTCATAGAAAACATATTTATTGAGTAACCGTGAAGTCATTTTAGGTTTTCATTTTGGTCCCCCACAAATTTAATGTCTTGCTAGTCTAAAAATTTTTAGTGGCTAGTCATCACAATTTGTTCTAAATTTTCTTAACATTTGGATGTATTAATACTAAAGCAACTCTCTCAATTTTTCAATTTCACCTTTCCAAATCACATCACTGACCAAATAGTTCCTCTTATAACCAGCCACTACTTACTAAAGACTAGGACAAAATCATGGTTGCTATTTTTTTCTTATAAAATTTCTCTAGTAGATTCTCTTTGGTAGGTGAGTGGCTTTAAGTAATTAATGGAAATGACAATCCCTGCTCTTCTACCAGAGTGCTCAGTGACCAAAGGGAAGGCCCAGCGTTTCATTTGTAATTTTTGAAAGTAGGATTTGATCAGTTCTTATCAACTGACCAGGAAAAGAAGAGTTGCAACAACTAAATGATTTTCAGAAACACTACTTCATCCAAAAGTTCAGTTCAGTTCAGTCGCTCGGTCGTGTCCGACTCTTTGCGACCCCATGAATCGCAGCACGCCAGGCCTCCGTGTCCATCACCAACTCCTGGAGTTCACTCAAACTCATGTCCATCGAGTCAGTGATGACATCCACCCATCTCATCCTCTGTCATCCCCTTCTCCTCCTGCCCCCAATCCCTCCCAGCATCAGAGTCTTTTCCAATGAGTCAGCTCTTCGCATGAGGTGGTAGTTCTAACTGTTGCTTCCTGACCTGCATACAGGTTTCTCAAGAGGCAGGTCAGGTGGTCTGGTATTCCCGTCTCTCAGAATTTTCCACAGTTTGTTGTGATCCACACAGTCAAAGGCTTTAGCAACCTTTAAAACCTAGTAGGGCTATGGAAATGTGAATATTTTTGCCATTTATTGCCAAAATAATACAGATAATATTTTGTTTTTGTTGTAATAAAGCAACATAAATAGACTATGCTCAACTGTTTGATTTCCCAAGTGACCTTTGAATCATATTTGCATTTTAAACACCAACCCTTGAGTAATATAAGTATAGTGTTTAACAATAACACAAAGCATAGTGTAAACGAATGCAATTTCATATGGGAAGTTCTCCTCTGTGAAGAATAGTACAAAGGAGATATTAGGAAAAACTAGATGGGCAGATGGTAATTGGGTGTGTGCTCAGACATGTCTGACTCTTTGCGACCGCCTGGACTATAGCCTGCCAGGCTCCTCTGTTTGTGGGATCATTCTGGCAAGAGTACTGGAGTGGGTTGCCATTTCCTCCTCCAGGAGATCTTGACCCAGGGATCGAGCCCACATCTCCTGTGGCTCCCGCATTAGCAGGCAAATTTGTTTGTTGGTTTGTCTAACCACTGAACAACCTGGGAAGCTGAGCCATCAGAGGAAGAGAGAAATGCTAGAGAAGTTGAGGAAGACTCTAAGAATATTTAATTCATGCTATACTTCACTGTCTTGTCCAACACAATGTGGGAGTGGAATGAACCAGGGCAGATGGCCTAACATCCATAGCCTACAATTAGTATGCCAGGTCCAGGAATTCCCATCTGTCTATTGTAGAGACATAGCAGTGCTAAGAAAATCAGTGGAACAACTGAAGTTTGTATCCAATGTTAGAAAACCATCAAGAGACAAAAACTTTTTGCACTACAAACTTCATCATAAGAGCTGGTTTGACAGTCCAAAAGGCCAGGTAGATGAGTCACATGAGTCAGTCATGAAATCCGGGAATTGTATATGTGTCAGGGCACTTGTGATCACCAGGAAAGCACAGCACATCTACCAGGGTTCTTTCCCCAGCCACACATAGCTTGCCAACATTCAGTCTTGGATGAAAGGAGAGGGGAAGTGAGCCCTTTGAGAGGAGAGAGAATCAAATAGTAAAATAGCGCATCTCTAATGGTAGATATTTAATTAGAAACAAAATAAGCAATAAAATACCATCTTTGTGGAATGGGAGCTCTCCTAATGGCCCCAAAGATTACATCTTGCTAATTCCAAATTAAAAAATGACCTATTAATTTTCTTTGTATCACTAGCTAATTTACAAATGACCACACTCAGGTTCTTCAATGTCAACAAACTTCTGAAGATGAGTGTGAGAAACATGGAGTTTCCTTGTTGCAGTGAAGGCTGACCTGGAAGTATTTTTGGAGGCCAGCCTGGCTGCTAAGTGGGGGGTGTGAGTAATAGCCGCAAACACTCACATAGACAGCATTTTGGCCCCTTCTACTCAAGTAGTTCCTCTACTGTGCTGCCTCTGAACTTAGTTGAATCAACTGTTTCCCACTACTTAGGGAGACAAAATTTAGTAATACAAGCCATCGAAGTCTCTGTTTGGCCACCTGGTTCTTGGTAGTTCAATATTACATCTGATTTTGGAAGAAAAGTTATGACCAACCTAGATAGCATATTCAAAAGCAGAGACATTACTTTGCCGACTAAGGTTCGTCTAGTTAAGGCTATGGTTTTTCCTGTGGTCATGTATAGATGTGAGAGTTGGACTGTGAAGAAGGCTGAGTGCTGAAGAATTGATGCTTTTGAACTGTGGTGTTGGAGAAGACTCTTGAGAGTCCCTTGGACTGCAAGGAGATCCAACCAGTCCATTCTGAAGGAGATCTGCCCTGGGATTTCTTTGGAGGGAATGATGCTGAAGCTGAAACTCCAGTACTTTGGCCACCTCATGCGAAGAGTTGACTCATTGGAAAAGACTCTGATGCTGGGAAGGATTGGGGGCAGGAGGAGAAGGGGACGACAGAGGATGAGATGGCTGGATGTCATCACTGACTCAATGGATGTGAGTCTGAGTGAACTCTGCGAGTTGGTGATGGACAGGGAGGCCTGGCGTGCTGCGATTCATGGGGTCGCAAAGAGTCGGACATGACTGAGCAACTGAACTGAACTGAACTGAAGGTACAATCTTAATAAAAGTATATTTAGTATGATCTTCAAACTCTGTTTCCTCAACATGAAATAATCAAAATAATATTCATATAGGTTAACATAATCACACAGGTAACTCATGCATACATGTTTACACATGGATACTCATCAAAAAACAGATGAAATAGCTCCATTTAATGCAGACATATTTATTTAACTCATAAATAATTGGTTAAAAGTCAAACATTTAAATACCATAAACATATATTTTAGTGCTGCTGCTGCTGCTAAGTCACTTCAGTCGTGTCTGACTCTGTGCAACCCCATAGATGGCAGCCCACCAGGCTTCCCTGTCTACAGGACTCTCCAGGCAAGAATACGAGAGTCAGTTGCCATTTCCTTCTCCTATTTAGTGCACACACACATATAAATAGCACCAGATTTCAGGGATATTACTACTGAATAATTCCAGGATTGTCAATTATTTTTTTTTTTTTTTTGGTCTTAAAACAAGCAAAATGAGTAAAATGTTTCCTCGTTATGGTTTGTATATGCATGGCCTAGTCAAATAAATGATTCTGTTTTTGTGATGAAATGTTCTGTGCCTTAAGTTAGAGTCTCCAAAAGCTGACCCAAGGCAGGGGTGAAGGTACATGAAGTTTATGAGAGGTGTACCTGTAGGAGATTGGAGATTTAAAGCAAAATAATCTTTTAAAGATTTGTTTTTAAACAGATTACCCCTTGGGCAACTAGGACTTAATCCTTCTAGGAATGCCAAGAGATGGTGTGCAATATCCCTTATTCCTTGGAGAAGAAAATGGCAACCCACTCCAGTATTCTTGCCTGAGAAATCCCATGGATAGAGGAGCCTGGCAGGTTATGGTCCATGGGGTCACAAGAGTTGGGCATGACTTAGTGACTAAACCACCACCACCACCACTCCTTATCCCAGCTGAGGGTGGGGATGCTGGGGTGAGTGGACAAACTCCCATCAGCCCTTGCTTGAAGGTTGTTCCTAGAATGAAGAGGGAGAGAATTCATTTCTCAGCACAAAAAGCCTAGGACTGTGACCTGTCTCTTGCATGGCCTGTGATGGCCTGCGAATATCTTCAGACAAGAATTTCTGGTCAAAAATAGCAAAAATTCTTGGGATACAGGGCAGGAAGTGGTATTTTAAGTCAGCCTGATCATGCTCAGTCCCTCAGTTGTGTCTGACTCTTCAACCCTGCCAGACTCCTCTGTACATAGGATTTTCCAGACAAGAATACTGAAGTAGGCTGCCATTTCTTCCTCCAGGGCATCTTCCCCACCCAGGGATCCTACATTGCAGGCAAATTCTTTACCACTGAACCACGGGGAAAGTCAGCATGACAAAGATGTTAAAAGAGTGTGCCATGCATATGAAAATGTATATACTAAGGCAAATAGACAGAAGGTGTTGACTATTTTTGAAAGAAGATCAGTTTGGTGGATTCTTACAGGTTACTGGAAGCATATTATAAAATAAGGATGGAAAGATTAAGGACAGATTATGTATGACTTTGCTGATGCTGTTTAAGATCTGGATCATATCCTATATGTGACAGGGGACTAGAAATTAATTTTCAGTGGTGAATACCATTAAATTTCAAGATCATCTTTGCTATTATGTGAAAATGGGATGGAGGGAGGCAAGAGTACAGAGGAAAGATGGCAAAGGAGACATTTGCACAATCCAGGATGTAGGTGGCAGAAATTTGAAGTAGATGGAGACTGGGAAAAGTGAACAATTGTGAAGTACATTTTGGAAGTAAAATTGAAAATGTTTCTGATGGTGATGACAAGGAGAGAGCACAGTTTTCTGATTGTGCTAGTGGATTCATGAAGGTGCCATTGATTCAGATGGAGAAGTCTAAAAAGGAAAACAAATCTAGAGATCAGATTTGGAAAACTGAAAGCTGAAGTGACCCTGAGACATATAGGAAAAATGTGAAACAAGTAGTGAGGTATATGAATGCTCTGGGTTGAGAATGTAATTCTAGAAGTTAAGGAGTACTTTTCTGTAAATCATGAGCGTGTCAGAAATTACTATTCAAAATTACTGTTCATTCTCTAATGTAGAGAATTCAGCAAAAGAAAGGGAGTCAAATATTTTAAAAAGGAAATAAAGCAAAAGGAGATTCTTACATATATGTATGCTATTTATACATATTTATGTATTTGTCTGTATATAATTTCCTATGTGTGTGTGAGTCATTTCCTTAGAAGGCTCACTGTGTTGAAATATTGTTCTCAAACTCAATGTCTTAACATTTGTCTTGGTTTTTTAGTGACAATAATGACTATATTCTCTTCACAAGCTCTGTTTAACATGTGAGCTTCATAGCACATGGTATAGCAGTAAAAGATGGTAATTTTGAAATTTTCTGTAATTGAGTAGGGTCTGTTCTTCAGGAATTATCTTGTAATGTACAAAAGGAAATCAATCCTGCATAATTATTGGAAGGACTGATGCTGAAGCTGAAGCTTCAGTACTCTGGCCACCTGATGCGATGAACTGACACACTGGAAAAGACCCTGATGCTGGGAAAGATTGAAGGCAGGAGGAGAAGGGGATGACAAAGAACAAGATGATTGGATGGCATCACTGACTCAATGGACATGAGTTTGAGCAAATTCCGGGAGATGGTGAAGGACAGGGAAACTTGGCATGCTGCAGTCCATGGGGTCACAAAGAGTCAGACATGACTGAGTGAACAACAGCAAATGTACAAAAGTAACCCCTCAAATATAAACACATCAATTATAAACATAATGTATATGTAAAAGGGGTTTATACAATTATAAACCCCTGCCCTTCAAGTCTTAGGCTGATTCGGGAATCCCTGAAGCTGGCAGAGCAGGTGGGAGAAATTATAGCTTAAGACAGTGATTCCCTGGATCTGAGGAAATGGTGTTGAACATATACTATGAGGGTTAATACCTAAGCCCATAAACCAGAAAAACAGCCTCAGAAACCTAGATGGTCAGGAGCAAGTGTTGATGTAGGGCAAGCAGTTTGGAAGTAAAACACAAACAAAGCTTGCTTATCAGAAACTGGCTTGTTTTTGTTGGTCATATTTAAGATGGAAGAAGGCTTGACAACTCCCAGGAGCAATAGCTGACCTACTGGAAATCAGAGTTGACATTTTGAGCTTAACGCATTGTGATCTTTTGTTAGGAGAATGTTTCACAATCTTCCCATATACTTAATACCCGATGATAACACATAGCTCCGTGAGGTTCAATCTTTTTTTTTTTTTTTAATTTTTAAAAATGTTCGGCTGTGCTGAGTCTTCATTGCTGTGTATAGGTATTTTCTAGTTGTGGCGAGCAGGAGTTACTCTCTAGTAGGGGTGGGCAGGCTTCTCATTACAGTGCTTTCTCGCGTGGAGCATGGGCTCTGGGCACACGGGCTTCCGTTCTCGAGGTACACGGGCTCAGTAGTTGCAGTTCTCAGGCTCTAGAGTGTTGGCTCGGCAGTTGTGGTGCACGGGCTTAGCTGCTCCTCAGCATGTGGCATCTTCCGGGATTAGGGATCAACCTGGTGTCCCCTGCACTGCAAGGTGGATACTTAACCACTGAACCACCAGGAAAGCCTGCGGCTCAATCTTGAAGTGGTGCCACGTTCAGAAGAAATGTATCCAGTTCCAGGAGTTTCGAAAATATAGACCTGTATTTGGGGCTTCTTTAAGAGGGGTAGCTTGAGTAGTTTATGCTGTGTGTCACATGGAAAGCTTCTTTAAGAATCTTATTTGGAGACTCTTCCTTAACACCATGGCATGCTCAAAACTTTTCACTGTTTCTCCCCTCATTCTGATCTCTACTCCCACTCTTTCTTGTGTGGTTAGGCCCTTTCGCTTCACACTCTACCACAAAAGGATTCCGGAAATAAAGCCAATACACAAAGAGACATATTCATTGTGGAGAGAAAAGACAAGGAAAACTCACAAAAGGGATAATTTTGGATCCCATTATTTTACAGTAATTTTACACAAATTTACACATGACAAATATTTACCTTACTTTAGCCCACATTTCTGATGGTTCTCCCACCCAAAGGTGGCACTGGTACTGACTCGGCACTCTACTCTCGAGGAATCCCGAGAAATCTTATCATTCAGCGAGTCACTCTATATTTTTTAGTCTTAGTTTCCTAATTCAGCAGTTTAGGAATACTTGCCCATCTTGAATCAGTCAGTTCAGTCACTCAGTCGTGCCCAACTCTCTGCGACCCCATGGACTGCAGCATACCAGGCCTCCCTGTCCATCACCAACTCCTGGAGCTTGCTCAAACTCATGTCCATCGAGTCAGTAATGCCATCCAACCATCTCATCCTCTGTTGTCCCCTTCTCCTCCCGCCTTCAATCTTTCTCAGCATCAGGGTCTTTTCCAGTGAGTCAGTTCTTTGCATCAGGTGGCTAAAATATAGGAGTTTCAGCTTCAGCATCAGTCCCTCTGATGAATATTCAGGACTGATTTCCAATCTCAAATAAAACATTTAAAAAACACTTTTCAAAAGTGTAACTTATGCTTTAAAAATATAATGTATGTAATTATATGAATCCATACTATGAAAGTATATTTAGTTTATGTGTAGTTCTCAGTATAAAATCTGGCACAGAATTGGCCTGTAATAGGTATTTATAAATGAATAGAAATCCTAAAATAAAAAAGTAACAAGTTAATCACTTAATACCCTTGTGAAAATACCATTAACTCAATTCCAATTACTACTAATGGAATGTTTTATTTTTAGGATAAGCCATCACACTTGTAGCTCAAGATATCAAGCTGAATAGCATATGTTAACACATACATATATCTGTATAGGCACATATGTACATACACATATCTGTATATACATATACATACTATCTTTGGAGAAGCTCTGATAAGCAAATGGAGGAAAAATAATACCACAAATAAGTGATTTATTAGCCTTAAAAGTTTCATTGTCAGAGAATTTTTTAAAAAGTCACCGTTTCTCCTCTTACATCTATAACTTAGGACAGCAGCTGACAGCTCATCACAAAGATCCTGTCTCTCTCAGAATATCTATATTCTAGGAAGTGAAAGTGTTAGTCACTCAGTCGGGTCCAGCTTTGCGACCCCATGGACTGTAGCCTGCCAGGCTTCTCTGCCCATGGAATTCTAAGGCAAGAACTGAAGTGGGTGGCCATTCCCATTTCTAGGAGATTTTTCCAACCCAGAGATCGAACCCAGATTTCCTGCATTGCAGACAGATGCTTTACCATTTGAGTCACCAGTGAAGCCCTAATATTCTAGGAGCCCCTCTGTAAACTTAGACTGTGAATGAAATAATTTCCGCTTTTGTTATGTTTCTTTGTCTCTCGGTTTGACTGCACAGTATCCCAGCGTGGATTGTTTAATTAGAATTCAAAGGTAAGACTTACGATCCTTTACTAAAGAAGCTGAACTCAGATTAGAAAGGAAAAGACCCTAGACCAGGAAACACTTCAAAGCACACTCTATAAACAAGATTGCAGCCCAGCAACTGCCTCAGAGATGGGAAATGCCTCTTTTGGTTTAGCTGGAAAGCAGAAGGCACCGCAAGTCAGTATTTATTTTTTTAATCTCTTCTCAACGGTCTGCGGGTTTTGGCTCCTGTGTATCTGCTAAGTGGTAATTCTAATCTTTGAAAGTCCATTTTCTTCCCTCTCTAAGAAGGCTTCCTGTGATCTGAAGCCAAGAAGAGCTGGACAGAACTCAAGGTTGTTATCACATTTATCGTATAGCACATAGAGTTTCAGGACAGATTACAGACTGATTTAAATGTTAAGGGGATAGAAAGGGGTTGGAAGGGATGGGGCTGAGAGAGGAACAGAGAAAAGAAAAGATACTTCAATGAAGCTGTTCAGGAAACAAAAAAAGCCTTTTACCTTATATTAAAAGTAATCACAGAATTCCCCTGCTCAAGTAAATGAAGTAACATCCAGTTCAACCCTCTTTACTGTTTTATCAATATCACACAACCTGTATTACTATCCTAATGAATTCTCAGCCAAGTCTCAGAAAACCACCATCTGCATTAGGTTGTGAGCAAATTTAAAGGAGATTGTTACAGAAGACCTGGAAGAAACAGAAATGAGGGACTGAAAACATAGGCCGCCAATCCCTTAAAGATGTTGTGTGTGTACTAAGATACTCAGTTAGATAGGGACACAGCTATTAAGAGAATTTTGTATCATATGCGTTTGATGATTTCTGATTCAACTACTGAATTATAAAGCCAACCAAAATAGTGATTAGGCACTTGCTCAAACAAAACACTGATTCACTTAATTCTAATTGAGAGGTTTATGCAAAAGCTCATCTCTTGTGTTATACTGGTTTGAGAAATACATAAACAAAACCAAAAGGCGAATGGGTACAAGCAGTGATGCAAATTGTGGCATACCACTGGAATAATATTTATTTTCTAATCATAAATTTGCGTGTTAGTAAATTTTTGCAGTATAGACTTAAACTATTTTCCTTATAGTGATTTGCTTACTCTGGAATGCTTGAAGTTTTGAAGAATTTTCAAATAAAGGTCAGGTTCAATAACATTCTGATTGCCACATTGCATGAAATTGAATGTGAGGCTAAATCTTGTGTGGCTTATGCAAGCTCCCATGTTATAGAAGATACCTAATATCATGTGTTCATAAGAATGCTTCAAGTTTTATATAACAGAAATCAGATTATACTAGTAGAAAAATGAAGAACTTTAACATTTTGCCTTTTTAAAATAATATATCCACAAACAGAGCTGGCTTCAGATGAGGCTAATTAAGTGGTACTATTTTGGTATCTGGGGCTTCCCAGGTGGTTCAGTGGTAAAGCATTCGCCTGCCAGTGCAGGAGATGTGTGTTCAGTCCCTGGGTAGGGAAGTTCCCCTGGAGAAGGCAACCCACTCCAGTATTCTTCCCTGGAAAATTCCATGGACAGAGGAGGCTGGTGGGATACAGTTGATGGGGTAGGCTGATCACACACACACACACATCTTGGTATCTAAGACCTTTATTTTCATCTCTGTGCTCAGATTTCCATGATTTAGCTGTATACTTTGGCTAACTGCTTCTGGGGATCTGAGACGGCTTTCAGCAACTCTGTGTGCTAATTGTGCAATTAACTAAAAAGTCAGTAATAGCTTTTCCAGCATTCATAGCAAATCATTGGTATTCTTTCTGCTTGTACTGCTTCAGGTCACATGCTCAACTTTCATCCAGTTATAGGGATATGAGGTTTGCTGATTGGCTTAAATTAGATAATGAACTGGGTAGAGTCAACCTTACCAGAAACTATCTCAAGAGTTTTCAAAAAGGAATTAAAGATAGTTGAGAAGGAAAAAGAGGTGAAAGAGAAAATGAATGCTAAGAAAGTAACAAAAAAGTACCTGCTACAAGAGTCTTAATTTTGGTGACAATTTTTGATAGGGTTCTTATTTTCAAACAGTGCTATGATTAAATTTTGAAACAAAGATGGTAGAACTCTGAATTAGGCCATGTACAAGTTGTATAAATTGTTATTTTAAAAGAAACTGAAAACATAGATGATAATAAAATAATACTGTTTTGAAGGTGACATTTTTAGTTGGGCATATTCATATGCTTGCTTGCTAAGTCACTTCAGTTGTATCCGACTCTTTGCAACCCTATGAACTGTAGCCCACCAGGCTCCTCTGTCCATGGGATTCGCTAGGCAAGAATATTGGAGTGGGTAGCAACATTCTTCTCCAGGGGATCTCCCTGACCAAAGGACTGAACCTGCATCTCTTAGGTCTGCCACCTTGGCAAGTGGGTTCTTTACCACTAGCACCACCTGGTAAGCCCCTTATATTTATGTCACTAAATACATGAATGCCAAAAAAAACCCAAAACACATTTAAAGTTGTTGATGAACAAATCACACATTATATTTGCTGTGAGATTATGTGGATTTAGTTTGCTTTAACTGTCATAAATTTCAAACAGAAACTATGTACTTATTTTTGTAGCATGAGCTAAACTGATTTTTGGCTTCTGAGGTTGTTTGATATTATGGTTAAACTCTATCAGTTATAATTCTAAATCCTTACTCAGAGACCATTAGCCAATGTTTATACTATCATTGAAAGAGATTTCATACTCAGTTAAATCACCATCTCCCTTATCTTCAAAGCTATGCATAAATTGCCTATCTCGTTCAGAATTTTCTTTCTTATTAGGGGTTGTTGTTCAGTCACTGACTTGTATCTGACACTTTGTGACCCCATGGACTGCAGCACTCCAGGCTTCCCTGTCCTTCACCATCTCCTGGAGCTTGCTCAAATCATCCATGGAGTTGGTGATACCATTCAACCATCTCATCCTCTGTTGTCCCCTTCTCCTTCCACCTTCGATCTTTCCCAGCATCAGTGTCTTTTCCAATGAGTCAGCTCTTCGTATCAGGTGGCCAAAGTATTAGAATTTCAGTTTCAGCATCAGTCTTTCCGATGAATATTCATGGTTGATTTCCTTTAGGATTGACTGGTTGGGTCTCCTTGCAGTCCAAGAGACTCTCAAGAGTCTTCTCCAACACCACAATTCAAAAGCATAGATTCTTTGGTGCTCAGCCTTCTTTATGGTCCATCTCTCACATCCATACATGACTACTGGAAAAACCATAGCTTTGACTATACAGAACTTTGTTGGCAAAGTATAGCCAGAAGATTATAAGAACCACCAACTTTATAGTTCTTACAAAATTAAAAAAACATGAAAACAAAAATGGAACTCCTTGTAGCCATTGATACATAGTTAAATATATTCTTACTCTTTTAACTTTGGCAATTAAAGGTCTATCTAGATTAGCTTCCAAAAGTATTTCAAATATGAACAGAAATATATGGGCTCTATTGACAAACCCATACTGAGAATAATTTGGGAATGCTGAATAAGAAGAAGATATATTTGTAGCCACTAAGTGCTAGACTCTTCATGAAGTAGTTATTAGTATTATCACTGTTTTACATATGAGGAAATGAAGCCTAGAAATATGAGGTAACATTTCTCAAGATAGTAAATGGTAGAGAAGGACTCAGAGAGTGTGACTTTCAGGAGAGAATCCTTTCTTTCTTTTATTCCTTTTGCTCATTTTTTTGGTAAAATTTTTCATACATGAGACTAAAAATATTGTATAATAAATGACTACTTACTCACCACCTGTTAACATGTTACAATATTTGTTGTATTTATATGTCCATATTTCTATTTTAAAGCATTTTAATACTTTCTAAGCATTTGAAATTATGGACAACATGACATTTCATTGTTACATATTTCAATATGCATTTCCTGCAAATGGCATTCTTTCACATTTCCACAATAAAATAACTCACCTAATAAAAGTAATATTTCCTTAATATTATGTCCAGCCAGTGCTCAAATTTCTACCCTTTTCCTCTAAGTAGATTTCACATCTGGCTTGTTGGAATCAGGACTTCATTACAGTTAATGCCCTGCGTGTGGCTGTGATGGGAAACTGTTCTAAACCACTACATAAAACAGTCTTGAGGGTTTCTCAGATTGTTAGTAGGAGAACTCAGAAAACTGCACTTCTAGGCTATCTCTATAAATACAGAACTCTGCTAGAATAAAACAGATCTGGTTATTAATTACAATTAACCAGTTACTACTAGATTTATGTCCTTGGGTGAGTTGTTTGATCTCTCAAAGCCTTTTTTTTTTTTCCCCATCTGATAGTTGAAGGAGTTATTGTAGGCTCTGTACTTAGAAAAATGACTTGGTTTGTGTGGATTCAGATTAGAGGAGGCGCAACCCACTCCAGTATTCTTGCCTGGAGAATCCCATGGATGGAGGAGCCTGGTAGGCTACAGTCCATGGGGTCGCAAAGAGTCGGACACGACTGAGTGACTTCATTTTCACTTTCTTTATAACCTTGATTAAAGGTACAAGTATATGGGAGGAAATTTTTAGTCAGCATTTGGTAATCTTAACCATTATGGATTAACCATGAAGATGATATTAATAGGGAAAAGGAGGAAAACAGTCCTATAAACTCACAACTGTGGCCCAGATAGTCATGAAGGGTGGAAAATTGTTTCCAGCAGTGCCACACTAGTGCATTTTTTTTTTTGGCTGTGCTTGGTCTTTGTTGCTGTGTGGACTTTTCACGTAAATCATGTATTTTGATGACTTAATATGCCAATGAAAATACAGTTTTTATTTGTCTGGAAGACAGGGAATACATTGTTTATGTATTCTACACTTGTAGTAGAAGCAAAATTTTATAGTACCATGAAATAAGGTCAACTTAATCTGTAACCCAGTAGGAACTGATATTTCATCGTGGCTCCAGATTCAAAAGTTAGCTTCTATAGACATAAAGGTAAAATATATTAATTTTAAAGCCAGGCAAATATAATCTTCATCATTGTACTGACTCCTTTAAATTCTTCTACCTAAAACAATGTAAAATCTGATAAGCCACCAGATATTTTTGCAAATAAAGCATTAAAATAAAAGCGTATATGGCTTCACTTGAACGCTGTTCAAGGACTGTGGTTGCTCATTTTTCAGAAATTCCCTCTATATCATCAGACTGTTACATCTGGTCTCTTCATGGATACTGTCAAGCTGTTTCTCCAGACTATTGGACACAGCTCCAAAATTCTTATTCTCTTACTAGCTGTTCCTGCCAAGTCAGGGGAATATTTCACAATCAAGGCAGTACAAAACCCCCTTTTCTACTTTGGGGAAAGAAAGTCAATATATCTCATCACGGAGGAGAGATGTTGCGAAGTCCAGAGAAGGTTGAATGGCTATGGTTCTACCACTGGCTCACTTACACCTTAGCTTTGAAGTATTGTTTCCAGGACTTTGTTATATAGACCCTATTGTGTTTTTATGTGTTTCCTCTTGAAAAAGCTGTACAAGCCCAGTGAGTGATGTAGTTGGGTTATTTGAGTGCTCGTTTTGCTTTTGTTTTTTTGTTAGTTAGGTGAATGCTGGTCAAAATGTTTAGTTAGGTTTCATTAGTTTTATCACTGTTATTTTTTCTATGTTTAACTTAAATGAACCCACTTAATTCTGGTGTGACTCTGAAAAGTAAAATAAATTATACAACAGGGAATGAACTCCTGATGAATAAAATATAGAGTAGCACAAAAATCTGAATGTCTTAAAATCTTTCAGGTTTCAAAAATTAATTTGAAGAGAGGATGAATCATCATCAAAACAATTTAAAAAATTATAAGTAGGGAAAAATGAAACAATCACAGACATATCATTAGAAATCATCAAAATGAATATATACACATGGCTATATACTTATGGGTTTGGGAATTACAAGTTAATACATGGAAAGAACCCTATACTTGTCACAAAGATTTACGATTTTGAAGACAGTGCTGAAGAATTCATAAAAACAGTAGAAAGATTCATAGGAAGTACTGTAGAAGGACCTTAAGAGAGGAAAAGAATAAAAGAACAAGTTAACAAACAGAAAAGCTATATTGAAAGATCTCAAATGTACATATATGAGGTAGAGTATATGCAGAAATGTAGAGACTATATTTTTAGACATTGAAATTATTAGAAGAAAATACAAGATCTTCTCCATATGACCCTTGATATGGGTAAGGATTACTAAAGGGATCAAAATCTAAAAACCAATAATAAGACAATGCTCCCAAATGGATTTTTAAATGTTTTTGCTGCTTATGGTATTTTCATTAGCACCATTCACTTTTAGTCAACATGTGCGTGCACGTGCTAAGTAGCTTCAGTCATGTCCGAGTCTGTGCAGCCCCATGGACTGTAGCCTGTCAGGTTCCTCTGTCCACTGGGATTCTCCAGGCAAGAATCCTGGAGTGGGTTGCCATGTCCTTTATGGGACCTTCCTGACTCAGGGATCGAAACTGTGTCTCCTGCAGCTCCTCAAATGCAGGCAGATTCTTTACTGCTGAGCCACCAGGGAAGCCCCTTTAGTTAACATAGGTCATTTAAATTTTATTAAACATATACTTTGGCCACCTCATGCGAAGAGTTGACTCATTGGAAAAGACTCTGATGCTGGGAGGGATTGGGGGCAGGAGGAGAAGGGGACGACCGAGGATGAGATGGCAGGATGGCATCACGGACTCGATGGACGTGAGTCTGAGTGAACTCCGGGACATGGTGATGAACAGGGAGGCCTGGCGTGCTGTGATTCATGGGGTCGCAAAGAGTCGGACACGACTGAGCGACTGAACTGAACTGAACTGAACTGAAACTTGTTTTGCTTTTCTCTTCGAGACTTATCAGCATTGTATTTTTATATGGAATTTTGATGAGCCTCATGGAACTTTTAATATTGTGATTTTTACTCACAGTTTATGATATACTGATATATGTTTTTCTTTTCTTTTAGTTAAACATATTTTATCATTTTCTTAGTGATATTTTGACCCCATGGATTATTTAGAAACACATTTTTCCATTTCCAGTTTAATTCCATTTGGACCAGTATACATACTTTGTGTGATCCAAGTCCTCTTAAAGTTATTTTCAATTGTTTTATGGACCATAAAGTTGTTTATTTCTGGACTTTCTATGTGTACTTCAAAACATTATGTGTTCTGTTTGTGGGTATGGGATTTTATGTACGAATTAGAAAAAGCTAGTAGAGGACAGAACTGGTATGGACCTAACAGAAGCAGAAGATATTAAGAAGAGGCGGCAAGAATACACGGAAGAACTATACAAAAAAGATCTTCACGACCAAGATAATCACAATGGTGTGATCACTTATCTAGAGCCAGACATCCTGGAATGTGAATTCAAGTGGGCCTTAGAAAGCATCACTACGAACAAAGCTAGTGGAGATGATGGAACTCCAGTTGAGCTATTTCAAATCCTGAAAGATGATGCTGTGAAAGTGCTGCACTCAATATGCCAGCAAATTTGGAAAACTCAGCAGTGGCCTCAGGACTGGAAAAGGTCAGTTTCTGTTCCAATCCCAAAGAAAGGCAATGCCAAAGAATGCTCAGACTACCGCACAATTGCACTCATCTCACATGCTAGTAAAGTAATGCTCAAAATTTTCCAAGCCAGGCTTCAGCAATACGTGAACCGTGAACTTCCTGATGTTCAAGCTGGTTTTAGAAAAGGCAGAGGAACCAGAGATCAAATTGCCAACATCCACTGGATCATGGAAAAAGCAAGAGAGTTCCAGAAAAGCATCTATTTCTGCTTTATTGACTATGCCAAAGACTCTGACTGTGTGGATCACAATAAGCTGTGGAAAATTCTGAAAGAGATGGGAATACCAGACCACCTAACCTGCCTCTTGAGAAACCTATATGCAGGTCAGGAAGCAACAGTTAGAACTGGACATGGAACAACAGACTGGTTCCAAATAGGAAAAGGAGTCCGTCAAGGCTGTATATTGTCACCCTGCTTATTTAACTTCAATGCAGAGTACATCATGAGAAATGGTGGACTGAAATAAGCACAAGCTGGAATCAAGATTGCCGGGAGAAATATCAATAACCTCAGATATGCAGATGACACCACCCTTATGGCAGAAAGTGAAGAGGAACTAAAAAGCCCCTTGATGAAAGTAAAAGTGGAGAGTGAAAAAGTTGGCTTAAAGCTCAACATTCAGAAAACGAAGATCATGGCCCCCGGTCCCATCACTTCATGGGAAATAGATGGGGAAACAGTGGAAACAGTGTCAGACTTTATTTTTTTGGGCTCCAAAATCACTGCAGATGGTGACTGCAGCCATGAAATTAAAAGACACTTACTCCTTGGAAGAAAAGTTATGACCAACCTAGATAGCATTTTCAAAAGTAGAGACATTACTTTGCTGACTAATATCCATCTAGTCAAGGCTATGGTTTTTCATGTATGGATGTGAAGAAGGCTGAGTGCTGAAGAATTGATGCTTTTGAACTGTGGTGTTGGAGAAGACTCTTGAGAATCCCTTGGACTGCAAGGAGATCCAACCAGTCCATTCTGAAGGAGATCTGCCCTGGGATTTCTTTGGAAGGAATGATGCTGAAGCTGAAACTCCAGTACTTTGGCCACCTCATGCGAAGAGTTGACTCATTGGAAAAGACTCTGATGCTGGGAGGGATTGGGGGCAGGAGGAGAAGGGACGACCGAGGATGAGATGGCTGGATGGCATCACGGACTCGATGGACATGAGTCTGAGTGAACCCTGGGAGTTGGTGATGGACAGGGAGGCCTGGCGTGCTGCGATTCATGGGGTCACAAAGAGTTGGATGCGACTGAGCGACTGAAATGAACTGAACTGAACTGAACTGAGTAGACTGTATTATTAGATCTTCCATAGCCTTACTAACCTTCAGAATTCTTATACTCTCTGTTACTGAGATTGTGTACAGGAAACAACAGTATAATTGTGGATTCATCATTTTTAAAATTCTGTCAGTACTTTGAATTCCTATTAGTAAGTGCATATCTTTCAGAATCTTTAATTCTTCTTACCAATATATCATTATGAAATGTCACTTTCTAGACCTGACTATATTTTTGTCCTAAACTCTACTTTTCCTTATTAATAAAGCCATTCTACCTTCGATTTTATAGTATGTGTCGTATATATTTTAATACACACATGAGATTCTCAGGTGGCTTATTAGAGAGTATGCATATTTGTAAAAATAAATTATGTGAGACCAATAATAAAGTTTGTATCCATCACTAGTTTACAAAATATAATAATGAGTTCCTATGAGAAAATTAANTCAGGCTCAAATTTTCTTTTAGCAATAGTTGTCTTGCATTTGGATTGACAATCACATTCATAAAACACACCATGCAGCAGAGTTTTCTCAGCTTTAAGAAAGACTGTAGAACAAAACATACCAACAACACAGCCGAGGTCTCATGACTCCTGGGCATAGTGTCTCATGCCCTTTCATACTTGAGGTATGTGTGGTTAGAGATATGAGATTAATTGGAAATGGACAGTCTCTTTTTGAGGAAAGCCACTGGCTCTAGGATTGCTTCAGTTAGATGTGTATAAGAGACAGGATTAACAATGTACTAACAATTGTTGAAACTGAGTGATGAATATATCGGGGTTTATTATGCTACTCTTTCTTCAAGATTACTTTTTCCAATAAAAACTTAAAAAGTAAAGGGACATATGTAAGGGAAGGGACTATAATAGAAGATGAAAGATACTAATTGGATTGTAGCAGGCAGAAAAATGTTAAGTAATGTAATTTAGCAAGGGGAAAATGGTTTTTGCCTTGAAGAAAGTGACAAAATTAGTCACAAAGGAAAAAGAATAGGATTGTAAAAACAAATCAAAGTAGTGCTTTTTAATAAGGAATTAAAATCAATTAAAATATAGACAAATATGTGGAAACACTGGTCAGTAAAATAATGAGGGGTCAAACTGATCTAATGTGTTAGGAAAACTACAGGTTCTCAGTAAAAATAGAACTCAAATTACAAGGAAAGTAAAAATATGTGAACAAATATCCTGACTCTCAGAAAATATATCTTCAAGCATAATGAAAATGATATCATAAATTGTTAATGATAGTTAAATACAACCATTTCTGTCACTTTCTACATAATTCAACCAACTCAACCAACTCAATGGACATGAACTTGAGCAAACACCAGGGGATAGTGGAGGACAGAGGAGCCTGGCATGCTGCAGTACATGGGGTCGCGAAGAGTTAGACACGACTTAGCAACTGCACAACAGCAACAACATACCTGAGACTTTGCACACTGTAGCTGTAATCATCGAAAACTCCCTGTGAAGGCCGGGGTAGCTAGCTTACCACAGACAGGAACTTCCCTTCTCCATTTCAGTCCAGTGGACTTCTCCAAAGCTCATCCAGTTAATATAAGGTCAGTGCAGAACTATGTATTTTCCTTTATTTGCAAAAAAAAA
>SJYT01072845.1:30734-48205 GCA_006410635.1 Cephalophus harveyi | reverse complement strand
AAAAAAAAATATGCTTGCAGAAATTCAGCTGCTGAATTAGTCAGCCAGACAAGTTCCATTTTCTTAATATAAACAATGAAATATTCTATATCAAAAATAGTTGAAGTCTTCCATTAATCTGAAGGGATTTTCTTTGCATTGTTTTGGCTTTGTCTAATAGAATATCAAAATCAGAGGCATGACTTCTTCTCCTTTGTTATATTGCAGTTGTAAAGAATCTGCTTACAAACAAATTAGCATCACAGACAGGATGTGCGAACTCCACCACCAACCTCTTCGAGGATCACATTAATAACTCCTTCTACTTATTATTGCTTCTCAGTAGCTCAAGCCTATAAGCTGCAAAGAGTTTCTTTTTGATATCTTGTGTTAAATGTTTAGCTTGCCTTTCTGTATTATTTTTTCATAGAAGTCTGGAATGGAGCATGTACAAATTATTTAGAGTTATTCTAAGGCTTCTTTTCTGATTACTTGAAATTAAATGTAAAATGAACCTTTCCAGGTTCATTACAGTACAGAAACATTAAATCAAACAACTGCTAAGAATATATACTTCCAAATTAAGGAACTATGACTTTGGAAATGGAAGCTTCTGATATGAAGCTATGACGTACCAGAAGAAAACTGCTGAATTCAGGTATCCTAACCTGATGTATACCTATGCTATAAATTTAGTACTAACTTTAACCTTCATGCTTGCTAAGTTGCGTCGGTAGTGTCTGACTTTTTGTGACCCCATGGACTATAGCCCACCAGGCTCCTCTCTCCATGGGGTTCTCCAAGCAAGAATATTGGAGTGGGTTGCCATCCTCTTCTCCAGGGGATCTCCCCCACCCAGGGATACAACCCATGTCTCTTGTCTCCTGAATTAGCAGGTGGGTTTTTGATCACTAGCGCCACGTAGGAAGCCCAACTCTAATCTAGATGTAGATTAATTTTGTTAACTCATTTTTATGGGGAAAAAAAAGTAAGTTCTTCTCTCAACATAAAACCAAGTACCTCTGTGGAGTGGTTATTTTATCATCAGAACACCTCTGAATTCTTAATTTTTTTTAAGCACACCCTCCTTCTTTTGAACGCACACCCCGTAAGTATATTTTTAAAAGCTTTGAAAAAGAATCCACCATGGCCTTTACATTAATGTTATATTTCTATCTAAATTTTGTTTATTCATTAAATGTGTACCTTGTATAAAAAGCTAAGGTGATTTTTTTTTTTTTTGGAGATTTTATTTTAAAGCCTATTGCTATACTACAGCATGAGAATAATATACTGTTAATTTCCTAAGTGTTTTTTAGGTGAAGCTTTATCCTTTACAAATATTGTATTCATAAGATTTAATTTTCTATTGTATCTGCAAGTAGTCATCAGAGTCATTCTGAAATTTTGCTAAAACCAGATGAATTTATTGTTTGTTCCAAAAGTAATACTAAGATACCTGGTTTAGATGAATCCTGTTTTATGGCATAATGGCTCTGATATTACATATATACCCTCTCTCTCTCTCTTTTTATTGTTTTGCTAGTTGCTCTGTATAGTCTGGGCTTCCTCGGTGGTTCAGTGGTAAAAGAATCCTTCTGCAATGTAGGAGACTTGACAGAACCTGCAGTTTTGATCCCCGGGTTGGGGAGATTCCCTGGGGAAGGAAATCACAACCCACTCCAGTATTCTTGCCTGGAGGATCACATGAACAGAGGAGCCTGGCAGGCTACAGTCTGTGGGGTCCCAAAGAGCTGGACATGACTTAGCAGCTAAACATTTTTTTCCACAGTTTTTTTCATATTTACTTATATCTACATGTACATTTTCTTCCTTTATTTTAAATATATAAGGAGTCAGAAGTTGGCAAACAGATATTGTTCAGTATAATACATTATCTGACTGTATCTCAGTGTATGTTTGAATAAGAGAGTTTTCTAAGTTTTATACCCATAGGGAGAACAGCTAAATCAGAAAACTGCATTTTCAACCTATTACTATTTAGATCAGTCACATTGTTCTTGACCTTGATACACTAATTAACCTCCTGAGCAGTCCAGTCCCTTATTTTCTTAAATCGAGCTTTTAAGAAAAACTTTGGCCAAACTTGTGAGAGAAAAAAGCAGTACCATTTTTTTTTTTTAAACTTAACAATCTTAAAATTCCTGGTAAGAATGAGCATCTTTAAACAGTTCTGGCCAGTTGGATTTCTTATTTTGACTCATTTTTCATCACCATTAACTACAGTAGGTTTTTTAAAATTTCAGTGTAAGTTCTACTCTGGACTGTACTCTATTTGTTTGTTCTTGTTATTGGTTTTCTATTGGTCAAAGTTTATTACAATATCATGAGATATAATCTCATCTGTGTTTATATTTTAAAAAATTCCTCACTAGAGTACATGCTGTGCTTGTTATTACTGTTGAGTTGCTAAGTTGTGTCTGACTCTGAGTCCCTGTGGACTGCAGCACACCAGGCTCCTCTGTCCTCCACTATCTCCAGGAGTCTGCTCAAATTCAAGTCTTTTCAGTTAGTGATGCCATCCAACCATCTCATCCTCTGCCACCCCTTTTCCTCCTGCCTTCAATCATTCCCAGCATCAGGGTCTTTTCCAGTGAGTTGGCTTTTCACATAAGGTGGCCAAAGTATTGGAGATTTAGCTTCAGCATTAGTCCTTCCAATGGGTATTCAGATTTGATTTCCTTTAGGATTGACAGGTTTGATATTCTTGCTGTCCAAGTACTCTCAAGAGTCTTCTCCAGCACCACAATTCAAACCCATCAGTTCTTTCGCGCTCAGACTTCTTTATGGTCCAACTCTCATATCCATGCATGGCTATTGGAAAAACCATAGTTTTGACCTTTGTCAACAAAGTGATGTCTCTGCTTTTTAATATGCTGTCTAGGTTTGTCATAGCTTTCCTTCCAAGGAGTAAGTGTCTTTTAATTTCATCACTGCAGTTTCTGTCTGTAGTGATTTTGGAGTGCAAGAAAATGAAATCTGTCACTGCTTCCACTTTTCCCCCTTCTATTTGCCGTGAAGTGATGGGACTGAATGCAGTGATCCTCATTTTGTTAGTCTTGAGTTTCAAGCCAGCTTTTTCATTCTCCTCTTTCACCCTCATCAGGAGGCTCTTTAGTTACTCTTCACTTTCAGCCATTAGAGGGGTATCATCTGCTTATCTGAAGTTGCTGATTTTTCTCCAGCCAATCTTCAGAAACATAATGATTTTCAGTATACACATTCCGGCGTCTTCAGGCTCAAATTTTCTTTTAGCAATAGTTGTCTTGCATTTGGATTGACAATCACATTCATAAAACACACCATGCAGCAGAGTTTTCTCAGCTTTAAGAAAGACTGTAGAACAAAACATACCAACAACACAGCCGAGGTCTCATGACTCCTGGGCATAGTGTCTCATGCCCTTTCATACTTGAGGTATGTGTGGTTAGAGATATGAGATTAATTGGAAATGGACAGTCTCTTTTTGAGGAAAGCCACTGGCTCTAGGATTGCTTCAGTTTTTGTATAATGTTAGTCACATGCCATCCTCAAGTGAACCTGACTCTTGACCAGTCTCTAATTGTAGTTGAAAGAATCTTATTCAATACTGATTATTAATTATTTGAAAAGCAACGTCAGTAATGAGGAGCAGGTGCTTAGTTTGGTATATTATCCTCAATTAGATTCTGATTTATCTTGGATGAAGTATGCAGGTACTAAATGATGAACTTCCAGATGCTCAAACTGGATTTAGAAAAGACAGAGGAATCAGAAATCAAATTGCCAACATCCATTGGATCATAGAAAAAGCAAGAGTTTCAGAAAAACATCTACTTCAGCTTTATCAACTATGCCAAAGCCTTTGACTATGTGGATCACAACAAACTGTGGAAAATTCTTAGAGAGATGGGAATTCCAGGCCACCTTACCTGCCTCCTGAGAAATCTGTATGCAGGTCAAGAAGCAACAATTAGAACTGGACATGGAACAACAGACAGGTTCCAATTTGAGAAAGGAGTATGTCAAGGGTATATATTGGCACCCTGCCTATTTAACTTCTATGCAGAGTACATCATGCAAAATGTCAGGCTGGATGAAGAACAGCTGGAATCAAGATTGTTGGGAGAAATATAGATAACCTCAGATATGCAGATGACAGCACCCTTAAGGCAGAAGGTTAAAAGGAACTGAAGAGACTCTTGATGAAAGTGAAAGAGGAGAGTAGAAAAGTTAGCTGAAAACTCAACATTCAGAAACAAAGATCATGGCATCCAGTCCCATCACTTCATAGGACAAGATAGGGAAACAATGGAAACAGTGAGAGATTTTATTTTTGAGGGCTCCAAAATCACTGCAGATGCTAACTGCAGCCATGAAATTAAAAGACTCTTGCTCCTTGGAAGAAAAGCTCTGACTAACCTAGACAGTGTTTTAAAAGCAGAGACATTACTTTGCCAACAAAGGTCTGTCTAGTCAAAGCTATGTTTTTTCCAGTAGTTATGTATGGATGTGAGAGTTGGACTATAAAGAAAGCTGAGGACTGTAGAATTGATGCTTTTGAATTGTGGTGTTGAAGAAGACTCTTGAGAGTCCCTTGGACTGCAAGGAGATCCAACCAGTCCATCCTAAAGGAGATCAGCCCTGGCTGTTCATTGGAAGGACTGATGTTGAAGCTGAAACTCCAATACTTTGGCCACCTGATGCAAAGAACTGACTAATTGGAAAAGACCCTGATGCTGGGAAAGATTGAAGGTGTGAGGAGAAGTGGATGACAGAAGATGAGATGGTTGGATGGCATCACTGACTCGAGATGTGAGTTTGAGCAAGCTTCAGGAGTTCATGGTGGACAGGGAAGCCTGGTGTGCAATCCATAGGGTCACAAAGAGTCAGACACAACTGAGTGACTGAACTGAAGTATGCAGGAGATGGGGGTTGGGAAGATCCCCTAAGTAAGAAATGGCAACCCACTCCAGAATTCTTGCCTGGAAAATTCCATGGACAGAGGATCCTGTCAGGGCTGCATTCCATGAGGCCACAAAGAGTCGGATGTGCCTGAGCAGCTGAGCGCATGTGCACGTGCATACGTGCACACGTGCACACACACACACAAGTATAGGTATACTTCTATTAATTTTATGAGCTAATGTTACAAGGAAGATTAAGCCAATGCTAAAATACTCAGGTGTCCCTAAAGCTAGAAAAAAGGCTACAAAATCATCTATTAACCTGTATTTTAGTTCCTTCTCAATCCTTGTCAATATTTTTGTTACTTTTCATCCATCTTTGCCTTACAACCCTTAATATAGCACTTCTAAAGTATTTGTTGCATGAAAGTAAACGTACTAACATATCAAACCATCAACAATTACCCAGACCTTTAGTATCTAATGAAGAGTTGGGATAAAAAGTATATTAATTTGATTATACAAATTTCTGATATTTCTTTACCAACTGGGCTACACTTTTACCCCATTTAACCATAGTTATTTGTAGCTTTGTACAGGTTTGTACTGAGGCATTCACCTGTATGTGCAACTTTTTCAAAACTAGATTTGTGCTTCGATTCAGTCCCATGACTTAATACATGGTTTCCCCAAACCCCAGCTTTTTCTCTTGGTATACTGGCATCAGGGTTGAGCGAAATGCCAAAAAGTGTTTGCTTCTGAGTACTTATGGCATGAAATTAAAAGACACTTACTCCTTGGAAGGAAAGTTATGACCGACCTAGACAGCTTGTTAAAAATCAGAGGCATTACTTTGTCAAGAAAGGTCCGTCTAGTCAAGGCTACGGTTTTTCCAGCGGTCATGTATGGATGTGAGAGTTGGACTATAAAGAAAGCAGAGCACTGAAGAATTGATGCTTTTGAACTATGGTGTTGGAGAAGACTCTTGAGAGTCCCTTGGACTCAAGGAGATCCGACCAGTCCATCCTAAAGGAGATCAGTTCTGGGTGTTCATTGGAAGGACTGATGTTGAAGCTGAAACCCCAATACTTTGGCTACCTGATGTGAAGAGCTGACTCATTGGAAAAGACCCTGATGCTGGGAAAGATTGAGGGCAGGAGGAGAAGGGGACAACAGAGGATGAGATGGTTGGATGGCATCACCAACTCAATGGACATAGGTTTGGGTGGACTCCGGGAATTGGTGACAGACAAGGAGGCCTGGTATGCTGTGGTTCATGGAGTTGCAAAAAGTTGGACATGACTGAGCAACTGAACTGAACTGAACTGAACTGAACTTATGGCCTGGGTGCAACTCAGGTGTATTGTGGAGGACTTCTAGTTTCTGATCCAGCATGGAAGGAACAGTAAAAGGCCAAATAAGTTGGCAAATCAACAGCTCTTCTTGTATATGTTGAGTAGTGAGATCACTGTCCTGACAGCTGCAGAGACAGACAGGCAGATATGAATCACAACTTCTCAGGGTAGAAATCCATGAGTAGAAACCTCTGTGATAAGTACCAGTGTAGGAAAACTTGCAATGTAATTGATGGATTGCTGGAGGCTTAGTGTAGAAAACTCAGACTTAAAGCCTTCAAGGGAATTCCCACACTTGTAAGTTTTACCTTGGAGCACTCAATCAGGTTCTCTAAGAGAATAACAGAGAAAAACCTCCTGTGCTTTCAGTCAGGAGAAGGCAAAAATAATCACTTGGGAGGATATTCTGCTCTTAACAAGGCCAGCCCTCAGGAGAAAGTAACCAATTAGAGCCTAGAACCTAACCAATTAGAATTTTATAACAGTGTAACCAATCTGGGGAAGGGGAAATATCCAACTCTAGCTCCAGGACTGAAAAGCACTTGGGAAATTCACAGCCTAGGAACACAGGTCCACTGAAAGAATGAGATATAATCACAGGACTGTAGAATATTCCCTTACCCCTACCCTTCACCATTACTTCACTGAAGGCCTACTTACTGGAGTTTCTTTCACCCACTATATAATGCAGAGCTTTCAACAAAATATTGCAATTACATTAATAGACAATAAAAAGCACAGTTTGAAGAGAGGGCAAATATCAAAACAAGAATCACATATGACAAAGATATTGGAATTATCAGACCATGAATTTAGAGAAACTATGTTTAATGACTCTAAAGGAAAAGTAGAAACTTGCAAGAACAGATGGAAATGTAAGCGAATAAAGGGAAAGTCTAAGAAAGTGGCAGGTATATTGTATATCCCCCCAAATATTAAGTATTCCATGAGATTATCAGTAAAGCATGTTCTACTTCTACTTACTGTTCAGTTTGATAGTTGTCACAAGACTTCCAGAATAATCTATTGCATGAACTAGGGCAAATTGCCAGTGGTGTGTGACTGCGATATCATGGCAATAGTCACCATTTTGCATATCTAATTCTTTAAACTCCCTTTTGTGTAGCATCTTGTATACGTTCACACACAGTAAAGCTTTTTAAAAGTATACAGAGGAAGTGCTAACATATGCTACACTTCATACTCTGGGTAGTCACTTTAACAAGCAACATCCTGATTCATACAAACACATGAAATTAGTCTTAAGCTAGCAGCATCAAGGGATGCTGGTTGGTGTCTTTCCTCTGAACCTTCCAGAGAGACTTCTTGGATAAATCTTATAGACATCTTCATTCAAATACCCTTCCCAGCACAATATGAATCCATGGATTTCTTCCAGCAGTGGCCATGATTTGGTCCTACATCTAAAGGAAACGACTGAGAAAATTACTCTTCTGACTAGAGATGTTCTCTTTCATTAAGACATTATCACCAATTCAAATGGCCACTTGCTGGGGGACACTGTGAGACTTTTCTAAAGCCATTGGTCTCCAGCATTTGAAGCAGAGACTAGCTCACCTTTACAAATTATTGTGATAGGAGCTTAACTGTTAACTCCAGTGATGGAAGAACAATATTGAATGTAGGTGGCAGAGGCAGCCATATTTTAAAATTATCTGTGAAAAGGGTAGGAAAATATTGAAGACTTATGGTGATATAATATGAAAATGATGTTGTAGATGTGTTTGCAAAATATTACAAATCAAGTTAGTCATTCCTACATACCTTTCTACACATATCAGACCTTCCATAAAACAAAATACATGCTTCCACTCAATATGAAGCCATTAATGACCTTCCTTCTCACAAAGATGCTCTTAGAATTAGGAAGTATCACTTCAAACAAAGCTAGTGGAGGTGATGGAATTCCAGTTATTTCAAATCCTAAAAGATGATGCTGTGAAAGTTCTGCACTCAATATGCCAGCAAATTTGGAAAGCTCAACAGTGGCCAAAGGACTGGAAAAGATCAGTTTTCATTCCAATCTCAAAGAAAGGCAATATTAAAGAATGCTCAAATGAACCATTGCACTCATCTCGCATCCTAGTAAAGTGATGCTCAAAATTCTACAAGCCAGGCTTCAACAGTACGTGAACCGTGAACTTCCAGATGTTCAAGCTGGATTTAGAAAAGGCAAACGAACCAGAGATAAAATTGCCAACGTCTGTTGGATCATCGAAAAAGCAAGAGAGTTCCAGAAAAACATCTACTTCTGCTTTATTGACTATGCCAAAGCCTTTGTGTGGATCACAACAAACTGGAAAATACTGAAAGAGATGGGAATACCAGACCACCTGACCTACCTCTTGAGAAATCTGTGTGCAGGTCAGGAAACAAGAGTTAGAACTGGACATAGAACAACAGACTGGTTCCAGATCAGGAAAGGAGTACGTCAAGGCTATATACTGTCACCCTGCTTGTTTAACTTATATGCAGAGTACATCACAAGAAATGCTGGGCTGGATGAAGCACAAGCTGGAATCAAGATTGCCGGGAGAAATATCAATAACCTCAGATATGCAGATGACACCACCATTATGGCAGAAAGTGAAGAAGAACTAAAGAGCCTCTTGATGAAAGTGAAAGAGGAGAGTGAAAAAGTTGGCTTAAAGCTCAACATTCAGAAAGCTAAGATCATGGCATCCAGTCCCATCACTTCGTGGCAAATAGATGGGGAAACAATGGAAACAGTGAGAGACTTTATTTTGAAGTGGCTCCAAAATCAGTGCAGATCGTAACTGCAGCCTTGAAATTAAGACGCTTGCTCCTTGGAAGAAAAGTTATGACCAACCTAGACAGCTTATTAAACAGCAGAGACATTACTTTGCCAGCAAAGGTCTGTCTAGTCAGAGCTATGTTTTTTCTAGTAGTCATGTATGGATGTGAGAGTTGGACTATAAAGAAAGCTGAGCACCGAAGAATTGATGCTTTTGAACTGTGGTGCTGGAGAAGACTCTTGAGAGTCCTTTTGACTGCAAGGAGATCCAACCAGTCCATCCTAAAGGAAACTGTAAAGGGTCTTCCCTGGTAGCTCACATGGTAAAGTGTCTGCCTACAATGCAGAAGACTCAGGTTCGATCCCTGGGTTGGGAAGATCCCCTGGAGAAGGAAATGGCAACCCACTCCAGTACTCTTGCCTGGAAAATTCTATAAACTGAGGAGCCTGGTTGGCTACCATCCATGGGGTCACAAAGAGTCAGACATGACTGAGTGACTTCACTTTACTTTTACTTTACATTCATTGAAAGGACTGATGCTGAAGCTGAAAACTCCAATACTTTGGCCACCTGATGAAAAGAATTGACTCATTGGAAAAGACCCTGATGCGGGAAAGATTGAAGGCAGGAAGAGAAGGGGATGACAGAGGGTGAGATGGTTGGATGGCGTCACTGACTCAATGGACATGAGTTTGAGTAAACTCCGGGAGTTGGTGATGGACAGGGAGGCCTGGGGTGCTGTGGTCCACAGTGTTGCAGAGTCAGACATGACTGACCGACTGAACTGAAGAAGGGAAACAGAAATCTCAGTAGTCCTTATGTCCATCTTTGGATAGTGGTCCTGACACCTATCTCTACCATTAATTCATTTTAGTCAAAATCTCATCTCAGTTCTCTCCAATGCAAACACCAAATTATTTTGTTAATTAGTACCACTTTGCTTTACAAAATGAGAAAAGGGAGCATTAGTTAGAACATATTGTATATATGAGTATGTATAATATTCAGTTGGTGTGTTAGGTATTTTTGCCCAGAGACTTTTAAATAGGAAAAATCCATATCTTCTTTCCCTTTCCACTTTTTATTTCACACACACACATACACACAAATGATTTCACAAGTCCTGGTCATCTTCATGATAATGTCGCATCCACCAAAAGTTTAATGACCCACATGTTCTCTTCTTTCCTCTCCTACTAAGGAGAGGATACAGGCTTTATTTCCTATACCCGATCAAGTTTATCGTTTCTAAAATAATTTTTCCATTCCTACATTTTACTGTTAGTGATAAAGTCATTATCACCCAAATATGTAGGCTGTTCTATGAAAAAGAAGGAGGGTTATTAAACTGCTGTTTTTTTTTAATTTAATGATCTATCAAGATTCTTTTTTAAAAAGGACTCATGGTGATGTTGATAACTGTTGCAGGCTGGGAGGAGACTATTTCAAAAATATTGGTGTTCTGACCACAGATTTTGGAGGAACTCCACAATTTCCTTTTAAAACTCTAAGAATGCCTGTATGGGAATAAAAGAGAATATGGTCATCTGGGAAAAATCAGTGCTGGCCTAATCCAGGAGAAGGATGCCTGAAAGTAGGTCACTTGACTAATAGCTTGAGGGGTGACTTGTATTATTTTCTCTTCTTTTAAAATGAGAAGTAAAGAGGAATCACAACCGAAAATGTGCTTAATAAATAAAACAAATGAAATTTGTCTCTCTAGCTCTTGAAGTCATCTGATTTTTATCATGTGGGAAAACACAAACACCAGGACCATTGCCATCATTTTCCCATTTGGATCTAAGTGCACAGTGTCTAATTGAAGGAGACAGAAACAGTATTAATCTGTTAAATCACTTGGGATACCACAGTCTCCTAGATACTGTATATAAGAAATCATTTAGGGATTTCTTTAGGTGGGTTATATGGAACCATGAATAGATCAGGAGACTAACTGGAATTTTTTAAGTTTCAAAATTTAATATGAAAACATACACATCTCAAGGATAATTTTTATAGCAACATTATTTCAATATTTTATTTTATTCATACTTTTATGTGGTAAGATCATATCATCTGTGTAGGGGCTGACTGGTTCTTTAAAAGGAAAACATTTACTTGATTAAAACCATCACTCTACTCTGTGTGTCCTTAGGGAAATTGTTTGCCAACAAAATTCTAGAAAACACACTAAGAAATCAGTTCAAAGTTTACATTCAAATTAATTTACCTAAAAAAAATGCTTATGATTATCAGCTTATTAGTCCTTCTCAAAGAACAGAATGAGATTTAGGACTTATTTCTCCACTCCAAGAGACTGCTTCATATTTAAGATCAAAATAGTTGCTTAAATTAGACCATAGATTTGTTAAAAGCAATCTCTTTTCTCTTTGTCTTTTTTTTTTCTTAAGACTCAAACTTAGCCCACCTTGGAGAGAATGTAAGTCACATGTTCACAAAAGAAAGAACCTCTGGCAAGAGGATTCCTGGGTACTGAAGCTGGTCAACTTACTTCAAAACATCCACAGCTGCTGTTTCAGTTATAATTGAGGGCTTTGATTTCTGAAATCTGGAGAGAGAATTATTGTCTTTGATTTTAATTTTATTTCACTACAGCTCAAGGCATGCCTTACTATAGGGATTAATGTTTCCTTTAATTTAATGAAAATCTAGTGAATTGGTAAGAAATACACAAATGCACTTCAAATTTAGTACTCTATTATTATTTTTATAATAGACTGATTTTAAAACATTTATTCTTTTATTATTATTTTACATGACAAATATAAGCTCTGAACATGAGTAAGAGCTATATTTTCTAGTATTTCTGTAAAGAGTTGATTGTAGAGGGAACTTTATATATATATATATATATATATATTTCTTTTAAACAGTATAACAGGATTTCAGATTTAGTACTGATTCTACAGTAATATTTTTAATAATTTTGCACCTCTTCTTGAGCATGAAGTATCTATTATATAATGTTCTGGGATCAGTGATTGGAGAAAGAAATGGCAACCCACTCCAGTATTTTTGCCTGGGAAATCTCATGGATGGGGAAGCCTGGTGGGCTACAGTACATGGGGTGGCAAAGAGTTGGGCATAACTTAAAAACTAAACAACAACAGCAATGCTTCATAGTAGTCTCTTATAATCCTATGTATTTCTGTGGTATAATTTGCAATGTTTCTTTAATTTTTAATTTTATGTATTTGATTCTCCTCATGTTTCTTAGTCTAGCTTATTTTTGTCAATTTTATCTTTTCCAAAATCAGTCCTTAGTTTCATTTATTCCTTCTATTTTTCCCTAGTCTCTATTGCATTTATATTCCTCTGATCTTTTTTGTTTCCTTCCTTCAGCTAACTTTGGGCTTAATTTGTTCTTCTCTTTCTAGCTCAATGAGATGTACAATTAGGTTGTTTGAGATCTTTCTGATTTCTTAATATATATGCAATTTTTTGCTATAAACTTTCCTCTCAGAACCACATTTACAGCACCCCCTAGATTTGGTACACTGTATTTCTACTTTCATTTATTTTTAATTTTTTAACTTCCCTCTTGATTTTTTCTTTCATCCATTGGTTATCCAAAAGTATGTTGTTTAGTTTTCACATATTTATAGATTTTTCATCTTTCCTCTTTTTGTTGATTTTTGTTTTCATATCATTGTGGCCAGAAAAGATAGTTGGTATGATTTCAGTCATCTTAAGTTTGCTAAAACTTGTTTTGTATCCTGCCATATGATTTATTCTGGAAAACGTCCTGTGTCCACTTGAACAAAAGGTGTATTCTGCTGCTGTTGGATGGAATGCTGTATATAAGTCTATTTGGTCTGTATATAAGTCTGTTTGGTTCAATTGCAATGTTTCTCTGTTGGTTTTTCTGCCTCTAAGATTAGGGACAAGACAAGGATGCCCACTGTCACCGCTCCTACTCAATATAGAGCTGGAAGTCCTGGCTAGGGCAGTTAAGCAAGGCATCCAAATCAGAAAGGAAGAAGTAAAATTGTTATTATTTGCAGATGTTACAGTTTTGATTGGTTTGTGCAGCTGGGTCAATAAGGACTCAGTTGTCTGTCTGCTTGTCTGTTTTATAGCTTTCTGGACTGACTATCTTTGTGTATATTAGTGATGATCATATTCTTGCATGATAGCGTTTCAATCAGGAAGGGAAGAACTTTTATGTTCTCTTGACTTCACTCTGACCTTTTATCTTTTTCAGGAAGACTTCCACTTTTATTTCACTAGCAAGGAATGGGTTAGGTCTTACCCTACCGCCAGTGATGCCACTGTAATTTTCTTGGGCCCTGAGGCTAGGCACACTGTTGTTCTGTTGGCTGGAAAGTAGGTCGAATGGCTGCATGGAGGACAAAAAGAGTGTTTGGCAACTTCAGCAATCAATAAATCTAATTTTATTCAGATCAACAAGAATATATTAAATTTCCTTTGTTCCAGAGGCTCAGATATTAAAATGAAAAAGTCCATAGTCCCTGTGCTTAAGGAGCTCATAGTATTTCCATGCATTTAGAAAAATAAGTAATTAAAGTTGTGATAAATCTGTTCATAAGTGAAAATGGAGTTGTGAATGGGGCTGAGGAGAAAGGGACTCACACTGACAAGTGGGAGGGGGAACATATTACCATCTACTAAACTTCTTGTTCCCAACTTTATAAGTAATATTGAATAAATTAGTTGAGTGGAAAATAATTATCACAAAGATATGTCATCTGGAAAGCTGAGATCATTAATAAATATTGATATAGAACTCATGACTCTAGACCCTGGGCCAGAATACCTTTCGTCATGTTTTTATTCATATGCTTTTTAAAAAATCACATTGTAAAATTTTGTCTAACTGCCTAACCATAAACCCACACCCCCCTTTTAAAAGTGTAGACATTCTACTTTACATATAAACATTTTTAACAGAATTAAATTCTTTGGATCAGATCAGAATGGAGCTTATTTAATTGAATTTTGGTCACACTCAGTAAATTCACCAACCCAGTATAACACTATTGGTCTTAATTTCCCATTGGGATAATCAAAGGACACTGGGCTTAATCAGAGATGAGACTTCATTCATATAAAGGAATAAAGAAACATAGTCATAAAATTAAATGATCTTAAAGTTTTCTGCAGTTTATCTCAAAAGTATCCTGTTGAAGGGCTACTTTAAAAACGAAGACAATTTTATGTTAATTGGAAGAACTATTTTTTGATGCCAATTATATCAACATGGTGTGTTTATTCTTTGAGTATAATATTCACTAGATCTTCTAAGTCCCACAGAAAAGTTCTGAAATGGGAGAAAAGGCTCAATTCTAATTAGAAGCGGGTTGATCAGAGGAATTTATTTAAGGGGGTTAACTATCCACTCAGAAACAAAGGGCCAAATACTTAATCCTTCTTAGCTTCAAAAGGAGCGCCAAGCAAGTGAGACAAGTGGAGCGAAGAGAAGGAAACGGAATCTGGCTCCATTCCTCATCTTTCTAAAAATGCAAAAGGGTAAGTGACTGCCTTGAGCTAGATAATAAGTCTGTCTGAGTTGCAAACATCAAGCAGTAACATTGGATATTACACTTCCAGCTTATCTTGAAAGTTTAAATTAAAATGTTGCTTGGGAGCAAAGACTTCAAAACAGCAAATACTCTTAATGATTTTCCCAGATCATTGACTTAATATGTATTATTTGTCTTTTGTCTGGAATTTTCAGAATATATCTGCTGTTACAATATAATATTATATTGTGCTGCTATGTACTAACTTGCAAGATGATGGCTACTAATGATTTTATATTTGACATTTTAAAGTAAGTGTTTCAAACTATTACTGTTAAATTAACATATTTGAGATGTATTTTCACTTGAAAAATTAATTTTTTTCTATAAAATGAAAACTGCAGAATAAATAAGCAAAAACAGTAAAAGGGTTTTAGAAGTATTGACTTCAAACATTATGGTGAATTTATTTATGACAAGAATAGTCTTTTCACAGAAGAAATAATAACTATACCTACTTTTGATCAAAATATATAATGATTTTTAAAACTGCAGTGATTATTGGTATCTATTACAGAATGAAAAATCAATCAAGTTCTAAACAAAGTAATAATCCACTCAGTTAAGAACCAAGGGAAAATGTTCTATTAAGCTTTTCCCTATGTTCTCAGAAGATCTCAGGTCTTCCTTGGTAGAGAGATAACATTAAACTTCAGGTTTCTGACAGGTGATAGAGAGTATATTCCAAATTAGTTTTTCATGTGAGAAGAATGATTTCCCTTGAAGAAATTCCTACATGGAGTGTCATAAATAATTGTTACTGTAAACACCTTCACTATTTTCAGGCAACTGTGTGAATACAGAATAATAAATTTACTTTCAAAATAGCACTGGCTTGAGATGAAACCCCCGTTAAACTTGCTGTGGGGCTTTACAGGTGGCCTAGTGATAAAGCGGAGAAGGCGATGGCACCCCACTCCAGTACTCCTGCCTGGACAGTCCCATGCGCGGAGGATCCTGGTGGGCTGCCATCTATGGGGTCGCACAGAGTCGGACACGACTGAAGCGACTTAGTAGCAGCAGCAGCAGCAGCAGCAGCAGTGGTAAAGAATCCACCTGCCAATGCAGGAGACGCAGGAGATGTGGGTTTGATACCTGGGTCAGGAAGACCACCTGGAGGAAGAAATGGCAACCCATTCCAAAATTCTTGCCTGGAAAATCCCATGGAGAGAGGAACCTGGCAGGCTGCAGTCCATGGGGTGGCGAAGAGCCAGACACGACTGAGCACACACACAAACTAGCTGTGGCTGAAAAGAGATAAAGAAGTGTCATTCATTTCAAAATTACAAAAGAATAAGATACCATTAACAAATAAGACCCATTTTTCCATTTAATATGGCAGATGTTTTCACCCTTTTAAAAAATACGTGGAAGTAATAAGTGCCTTTTGTGAAAAAATGTTAACACTCTGAAGTATTACATAAATATTACAAATCCTCTCTCCCAAGCTCAAACTGCCCACTCAGGGTATGTTTTCTTCTGTATCCCTCTGGACCTGTCAGTAAAACCACACTATAAATAATGTTTAGGAACTCTCTCTCTTTTCACTTTATAATTCTTTTCATTGCTAAAAAAAATTTATTTTAATGATTGTTAAGTATAAAACGTTGTATAGATCATATGATTTATCTAACTAATCTTGTTTCCAGGCTACCACCTTTCCAAAGGTGCTGCAGATAATCTCTATGAATTGTTAAGCTATTTATGTGGATAATTTGTAGAAATTAAATTTCTTGGGGGCTGACACAATAATAACAAAAACGCTTTGCTTATACTCTAGTAAGAATTTTTCCTTGATCTTTTTCAACTTATTTCTCATAGATTTCCTAAGTGAGTTAGTAATAAAATTTTAATTTTTATGTAATTAAATGCATCTTGTATATAGCTTAGGTTTCTATCGTACTTGTGAAGGATATACTGTGCCTTTAGATTGAAACAACATTGCCTCTTCTTTTATTTTTTAAAGAACATATACAATTCATTGCTTTTGTGTTAATATTAAGAAAGGTAATAGTTTACAACATCATAAAATTAGCATTGAGAACATCTCACAGTTCACTGAGCTTGGAACATAGATATTCTTGAATTCGACTTTCTTTTATTAGCCCGGTAATATTCTTAGGAAAAGAGTGTCATAGATTAAAATGGTTTTAAGATTTCTAGTGAGGCTCTCTTCTTGTTTAATTTGTCTTCAACATTGAGTTAACAATGCCCTAGATGAGAAATCAGTAAGAACACTTTAAATATATGAAATTTATCAAAAATTTTATTCACAGATATAGTTTCTGTTTTCCCATGAGATAAAATAGCCAATAGTAAATATTTATTGAGTGCTTACAAAGGGCCAGATACTGTGTTAAACAATGAAATGGGATACACTTAGCAAAACAAGCACAAGAGCTGCATTCCTAGGTTCTTATCCATGGATCTATAAGATTTACAGTTCATTTAATAGTGTCTCCTGTAATTGAGATCTAATCTTACTGCATTATGGTCAGAAAAGATGCTTGGAATGATTTCAATTTTTTTGAATTTATCAAGGCTAGATTTATGCCCAGGATGTGATCTACCCTGGAGAAGGTTCCATGAGCACTTGAGAAAAAGGTGAAATTCATTGTTTTGGGGTGAAATGTCCTATAGGTATCAATTAGGTCTAACTGGTCTATTGTACCATTTAAAGTTTGTGTTTCTTTGTTACTTTTTCTGTTTAGTTGATCTATCCATAGGTGTGAGTGGGGTATTAATGTCTCCCACTATTATTGTGTTATTGTTAATTTCCCCTTTCATATTTGTTAGCATTTGTCTTACATATTGCGGTGCTCCTATGTTGGGTGCATATATATTTATAATTGTTATATCTTCTTCTTGGATTGATCCTTTGATCATTAT
>SJYT01072845.1:4573-29873 GCA_006410635.1 Cephalophus harveyi | reverse complement strand
CCTTATGACCCAGCAATCCCACTGCTGGGCATACACACCGAGGAAACCAGAATTGAAAGAGACACATGTACCCCAATGTTCATTGCAGCACTGTTTATAATAGCCAGGACATGGAAGCAACCTAGATGTCCATCAGCAGATGAATGGATTAGAAAGCTGTGGTACATATACACAATGGAGTATTACTCAGCCATTGAAAAGAATACATTTGAATCAGTTCTAATGAGGTGGATGAAACTGGAGCCTATTATACAGAGTGAAGTAAGCCAGAAAGAAAAACACCCCTACCGTATACTAATGCATATATGGCTTCCCTGGTGGCTCAGAGGTTAAAGCGTCTGCCTCCAATGCGGGAGACCTGGGTTCGATCCCTGGGTTGGAAAGATCCCCTGGATAAGGAAATGGCAACCCACTCCAGTATTCTTGCCTGGAGAATCCCATGGATGGAGGAGCCTGGTAGGCTACAGTTCACAGGGTTACAAAGAGTCGGACACGACTGAGGGACTTCACCTTACCTCACCTTAATGCATATATATGGAATTTAGAAAGATGGTAACGATAACCCTGTATGCGAGACAGCAAAAGAGACACAGATGTATAGAACAGTCTTTTGGGCTCTGTGGGAGAGGGAGAGGGTGGGATGATTTGGGAGAATGGCACTGAAACACATATAATATCACGTAAGAAATGAATCGCCAGTCTAGGTTCGATGCAGGATATAGGATGTTTGGGGCTGGTGCACTGGGATGACCCAGAGAGATGGTATGGAGAGGTAGGAGGGAGAGGGGTTCAGGATTGGGAACTCATGTACACCCGTGGCGGATTCATGTTGATGTATGGCAAAACCAATACAGTATTGTAAAGTAAAATAAAGTAAAAATAATAATAATAAAAACTAGACCAAATTTTTGTATATTTTGAATCTTTGTGATAGTTGAGAAAATATAAAACATCAAGAATGTTTATAAGTATGTATATATTTCTGGGAATGGTTATATATTTTACTTACTATTTCTATAATGCTTAAGTTCATATATTAAAGTAAACTTACACAAAACTTTGGCTTTCCTGATAGCTCAGTTGGTAAAGAATCTGCCTGCAATGCAGGAGACCCTAGTTTGATTCCTGGGTCAGGAAGACTCGCTGGAGAAGGAATAGGCTATCCACTGCATTATTCTTGGGTTTCCTTGTGGCTCAGCTGGTAAAGAATCCCTCTGCAGTGTGGGAGACCTGGGTTCAACCCCTGGGTTGGGAAGATCTCCTGGAGAAGGGAAAGGCTACCCACTCCAGTATTCTGGCCCAGAGAATTCCGTTGACTGTTCCAAGGACTATACATAAAACTTTGAAATGTAGTTTCATAAGCCACTAATTTTCAATAGATTGCTGATATTGAAATTTTTTTTTACCAGTTTTGATGATGTTTCTTAAGTTGGATGGCTATTAGTGGTTCACTCCCTTTGGGGAAAATTTAAGGAAAAATACTATTTTCATTTGAAATAAACATTTTTATTTTATCCAAGTAACATATAATTCTAAAGCTTTAGTATTTCCAAATATATATTGTTAAATACTTCACCTATTCTCTAGTCAGTTATTTTAGTTCTCTGAAACTCAATTTCTTTTCTGTAAAAAGAGAATAACACATCATATAGCTTGCCATGAAACTGAAATAAAATATCTGCTTAAGTATATATAATGCCTTATACTTACATGCTCAATGAATGGAAATGACCATTCTCCTTGACAAAGACCAGTCATAGGTACTAAACTTAAAATAGAAAAGTGATGGGGAAAAAAAATGTCATTAACTGTTTATTCTGGACAGTCAATGGACTAGGTTTCTGTATTACAATTCCTTAGATTTGTCAAGTGAAATTGCCAAAGACACGGTTTCTCAAATTTTTCTCTGAGGTACTGTTTACTAAAGAGAAAAATTCCTGACAATTAGAAGCGTACATTAAAATTATTAAGTTTTGATTTTAAAATTTATGCTAATTTTATATTTAGCCCCATCATAAGAAAGGGATGCAATAAATAGTGGTGATTAAACCAAGGAGCAGAACAGATAAAAATTCAAATCTAGGATATGACCCATCTAGCAAAACTGACAGATATCTCACATTTACCTTGGCAAATATTAAAATAGACAATGACAGCATTTTCATTAAAATTTTATTATCTTGATGTTATGATTTTAGATTTTCTCCATATTTATTGGAAATGAGAAGATTTAGTATGGAGCTACTTGATTCCACAAATGTTACATGTAGAAATATTCGGTTTTGTAGATTACTCTAGTCTGTGACCTGCAGAACTGATTTTACTGTTTTAACAGACTGAGTAACAAGAACTTTAGAAACAGACAAATCTTTCTCTCTGTGTAAAATTACAGGGGTTGGTCCAGGACTATAGGGATGCATCACAGTTAGGAGAAACCCGGAATCTTCCCACTGGTTGCTATGCCACGTGTAAAAAGAATCTTCCATCTAGCAGTCCGTAAAAGTTGCCCCAGTTCCTGCTATTATGTTTCACTCTAGGTAGTAAAGTGGGACAAACAGAGAGAAGGGCATGATCCTTTTAGGACATTCTGTCAAAGTTGCACACATCCATGTCCCTCTGGGTCACTTTTCCTTACTTTCTGCAATGGAGAGTGGAAATTATAGTCTTTAATTTAGTAGCTATGCACACAGGTAACAAGTGAGGGTCCTGTAATTAATGGAAGAAGGGGAGCATCCATAATAGAGGAACTCTACCGCCTCAATTACAGTCTCATTTATGTCCATGCCAGACAAGAAGAATTCTGAAGGTAGTGGTCAACATTACTCTAGATTACATTCTGCTTTGACTTCTACTGCCAGGTCCCACCAGATTCCTGGATCACCCAGGGACAAACAAGCAGATGGGCGTGGCTGCCTTGACTTGTGGCTCTTCTCTATACTAACATTTTCAAAACATCATGGACAAATTGGAATATACTCTAAAGAGCTAATTGAAAGAGGAACTTCAGTAAAACCAAACAAAACAATGAAAGCATTTAGAGAGTTGAAAATGAAGTAGATCAAATAACATGAAACAAGCAAAGGAAAGGTTGACTGGATAAATATTCCTTAATTGGCCTTGATGTTAGATAAAGATATAAATCCAAATTCAGAGTACGTAGTTGTTCAGGTCTACTAGAAACATCATTCCATCTGAGAATTTTCTTAGTTAAATCTTGTGCAAATTCATTATATTTCTGTTCTTACATCCCTGGGACTTCTGGTTACATCTTGACTCTTTGCTGATATTTTTTTTCAGCTTATGAAGCCTATCCTTATCTCTGGGTTCCCCCCACAAATATTTCTCTATATATTATTTTTAAAATTTTATTCATTTTTAAATTTTTGGCTGCGCTGGGTCTTTGTTGCTGCCCACAGGCTTTCTCTAGTTGTGGTAAGCAAGGACAACTCTCCAGTTGTGGTGTATGGGCTTCTCGTTGTGGTGTCTTATTTTGTTGCAAAGCACAGGCTCTCGGTGCACAAGCTTCAGTAGCTGTGGTACACAGGCTTACTTGCCATGTGGCGTGTGGAATCTTCCTGGACCAGGGATCAAACCAATGTCCCCTGCATTGGCAGGTGAATTCTTAACCACTGGACCACCAGGGAATTTCTATACATTATTTTAACCTGTTCCTTTGTTAACCTGAATTTCTTCTTTTTTGTTTATTTGAGATCTTCTGGTCTTTGTTTTCTGAAAACTTACTGTGAATCCTACCTATGACGCTCAGTCATATTACAGCCTCTGAAACTGCTGATTATCCAATTTTGAGGCCTGGTGAAATGATTAAGCCTTCTCTACAGCAATAGTACCACTTAGTTCTTCTTGACAAATACCATCATTTTCTAGAGCTGACTACTATGATCTAAATGTTTGTGTCAACTCAAAATTCATATTTTAAAATCCTAACCTCCATAGATGTCAGTACCAGGAAATGGGGCCTTTGGGAGGTGTCTTGAAGGCAGAGCTCTTCTGAATGGGATTAGTGGCTTATCAAAGAGGTTCCAGGGGGATCCTGGTGCTTTCCACTATGGAAGGACACAGGACAGAGATATCATCTGTGAACTAGGAAGAGAATCCCTCACCAGAACACATCATGTTGGCACCTTGATCTTTAAGTGCCCAGCCTCCAGGACTATGATCAGTGAATTTGTCTTTTTATGAAGCCACCTACTCAATGGTGTTTTGTTATAGCAGCCAGAATGGACTAAAATGTTAACCATTCTTGATTAGGTCTTCCAGGAAACCAGAGACTGACTCTAATCCCTTCCTATTTCAAAGCCTAATGTAGTTTTTTAGAATGTTAATGATCTTTACCTCTGAGATACTTAAAACTCTAATTTGAAAGGATTTAACTTCAGATTAAAATTTGTAACTCGCTATCTAGTAGCACATGTTGTATACAGACTTCATTAAACAGATTTAAAATTTTTCCATTCAGTACTTAAGCAAGACAAAAATAAGGCTCATTGCTTGGGACTGTTTTAAGTTTGTTTGTTTTTCCCCAACCATTACCTTCTCTCAAACCAGATTTTCAGCCTGGTTTGAGCTGATGTTTCGCTCCTCACATTTTTCTCTCTGGACAGCTCTGTTTTATTGCCCTTGGAAATATCTCCATTTACTCCATTTTTATGAATAGGTGGGACTTTCCTGCTTGATATAGTGAGTTTTCTTTGTGACTTGAGTTAAACACAATCTTTTCAAATTATTACATCTGTATTTTCTGCTAACATAGATATCTCATAATTCACAGAAAAAATTTAAATACATTAAATATAAGAGCTAAAAATATTATGAAATCTCTCCCAGATAATTACAATTAATATTGCACATAATTCTCAAACTTTTTCTATGGATACATTGTCATTTAACTGTATTATATTGATGTAATTATCTACAGATAAGAGCATACTAACCATATATTTTTGTAAATGATTTCTTTAATCTCATAACAATTCTTATGGATTTTGTCTATTAATGAATACAGAAAGACATCCTTTTTCAAAGGTATGTTATATTCCAGTTCATAAAAGTGCCATGAGGTGAGGTGAAGTCGCTCAGTCGTGTCTGACTCTTTGCGACCCCATGGACTCCAACCTACTAAGCTTCTCTGTCCATGGGATTCTCCAGGCAAGAATACTGGAGTGGATTGCCATTTCCATCTCCAGGTGATCTTCCCAACCCAGGGATCGAACCCAGGTCTCCCACATTGGAGGCAGACACTTTAACCTCTGAGCCACCAGGGAAGCCATAATTCATCTTTTTAATACTCTATGTTGCTGTTTAGTCACTAAGTCATGTCCAATTCTTCTGAAACCCCATGGGCTATAGTCCACCAGGCTCCTCTGTCAATGGGATTTCCCAAGAGTACTGCAATGGGGTTCTATTTCCTTCTTCAGGGGATCTTCCTGACCCAGGGATTTAACCCATGTCTCCTGCTTAACAGGCAGATTCTTTACCATTGAGCCACCAGGGAAGCCCTCTGTCAGTATTATGATTTAGTAAAAAATATATATATATAGCTTGACTATTTTATAGTCAAATTGTCATTATTAAACTATTCAGCTCTTTTTATAAAATAAAGAAGATATTAAAAATTTTAGAGCTAAAAAATAGCTGAATGTCACAGAACCACTGAAATCTACATAGCCTAGAGTTTACGCTCAGACTCAGCTCCCAGGGTTGTATAAATAAGTAGAATATAACTGAACAAAATTATAAATGTCTTATATATTTGTTCTTACCCAATCACTTTCAAAACACTTTCACTCTTTGAAATATAGAGATTTCCAATAACATTGTCTGAAGTAAAGGCATGTATGTCCTGGTCTTCCATTTGAAATTAACAAAGAGCAGCAAGTGAAACTATATGAAATCTATAGTTAAAATCAGGGGCTCTTGAACCAGGCTGTCCGAGTTTAATTTCTGAATTTATCCTTTGCTAGCTGTATGATTTCAGCAGATTCCTTAATCTCTCTGTATCTCATTGCGCTCATTTGTAAATTGAGACTAACTATGTCTTAACCTTATAGAGGTTTTTCTTAAAGCTCAGAAGATTGCCCTGGTATTATATGAGCATTTATGAACTCATTATTGCAAAATTCAGACTTAAATTGAAGACAGTAGGGAAAACCATTAGACCATTCAGGTATGACCTAAATCAAATCCCCTATGATTGTACAGTGAAGTGACAAATTGATTCAAGGGATTAGATCTGATAGAGTGCCTGAAGAACTATGGATAGAGGTTCCTGACATTGTATAGGAGGTGGTGATCAAGACGATCTCCAAGAAAAAAAAATGCAAAAAGGCAAAAGGCTGTCTGAGGAGGCCTTACAAATAGCTGTGAAAAGAAGAGAAGCAAAAAGCAGAGGAGAAAAGGAAAGATATAAGCATCTGAATGCAGAATTCCAAAGAATAGCAAGGAGAGATAAGAAAGCCTTCCTCAGTGATCAATGCAAAGAAATAGAGGAAAACAACAGAATGAGAAAGACTAGAGATCTCTTCAAGAAAATTAGAGATACCAAGGGAACATTTCAAGCAAAGATGGGCACAAAAATGAGAGAAACAGTATGGGCCTAACATAAGCAGAAGATATTAAGAAGAGGTGGCAAGAATACACAGAACTATACAAAAAAATCTTAATGTCCCAGATAACCATGATGGTGTGATCACTCACCTACAGTCAGACATCCTGGAATATGAAGTCAAGTGAGCCTTAGGAAGCATCACTACAAACAAAGTAGTGAGGTGATAGAATTCCAGCTGAACTATTTCAAATCCTAAAACATGATGCTGTGAAGTGCTGCACTCAATACACCAGCAAATTTGGAAAACTCAGCAGTGGCCACAGGACTGGAAAAAGTCAGTTTTCATCCCAATCTTAAAGAAAGGCAAAGCAAAAGAATGTTCAAACTACCACACAATTACACTTATCTCACACACTAGCAAAGTAATGCTCAAAATTCTCCCAGTAAGGCTTCAACAGTACATGAACTGAGAACTTCCAGATGTTCAACCTGGATTTAGAAAAGGCAGAGGAACCAAAGATCAAATTGCCAACATCCATTGGATCATAGAAAAAAGCAAGAGAATTCCAGAAAAATATTTACTTCTGCTTTATTGACTACACCAAAGCCTAAGACTATGTGGATCACAACAAACTGTGAAAAATTCTTAAAGAAATGAAAACCAGACCACCTTATCTGCCTCTTGAGAAATTTGTATGCAGGTCAAGAAGCAACAGCTAGAACCAGACATGGAACAACAGACTGGTTCCAAATTGGGAAAGGAGTATGTCAAGGCTGTATACTGTCACCCTGCTTATTTCACTTATGTACAGAATACATCATGTGAAACGGCAGAATCGATGAAGCATAAGCTGGAATCAAGATTGCCAGGAGAAGTATCAATAATCTCAGATATATAGATGACATCACCCTTATGGCAGAAAGCAAAGAGAAACTAAACAGCCTCTTGATGAAAATGAAAGAGGAGAGCGAAAAAGGTGGCTTAAAACTCAACATTCAAAACACCAAGATCATGGCATCCTGTCCCATCACTTCATGGCAAATATATAGGGAAACAAAAGAAACAGTGAGAGACTTTATTTTCTTGGGCTCCAAAATAAGTGCAGATGGTGTCTGCAGCCATGACATTAAAAGCCGCTTGCTCCTTGGAAGAAAAGCTCTGACAAACCTAGAGAGCATATTAAAAAGCAGAAACATTATTTGCCGACAAATGTCCATCTAGTCAAAGCTATGGTTTTTCCAGTAGTCATGTGAGAGTTGGACCATAAGGAAAGCTAAGTACCAAAAAATTGATGCTTTTGAACTGTGGTATTGGAGAAGACTCTTAAGAGTCCCTTGGACTGCAAGGAGATCCAGCCGGTCAATACTAAATGAAAGCAATCCTGAATATTCTTTGGTAGGACTGATGCTGAAGCTGAAATTCCAATATTTTGACCACCTGATGTGAAGAACTGATTCATTGGAAGAGACTCTGATGCTGGGAAAGATTGAAGGCAGGAGGAGAAGGGGATGACAGAGGGAGAGATGGTTGGAAGTCATCATTGACTCAATGGGCATGAGTTTGAGCCAACTCTGGGAGTTGGTGATGGACAGGGAAGCCTGGTATGCTGCAGTCCATGGTGCTGCACAGAGTCGGACATGACTGAGTGACTGAACTGAATATGTTGTAACAATAAAACAATTATTACTTCTGATGAAACTGGAAATCTGCCACAGTCAGGAGCCACACTCTTTGAAGAAAACTTACAAATGTAATGAAAAATGGGATCATTGTATAATATGAATTCAGTAACACTTGCAGATTATTATTATCACATGAAACCCTTCACAACATGTTCCACGCTGAGTATCCAATCTAATGACCCCTTGCTTAGAATGGCACTTGAGGGAAGCCTCCCAGACTCTCATTTGACGTACAGATGCGGAAGATGAGACAGGATGAGTGGGGCAATGGGCTGGTTAACAGTATGTCAGAAAGTGAAGTGAAGTCGCTCGGTCGTGTCCAACTGTTTGTGACCCTATGGACTGTAACCTTCCAGACTCCTCTGTCCGTGGGATTCTCCAGATAAGAATACTGGAGTGGGTTGCCATTTCCTTCTCCAGGGGATTTTCCTAACCCAGGGATCGAACCCGGGTCACCCGCATTTTGGGCAGACGCCTTACAGTAACTCAGGGTGAACAGGTTATAGTTCCCGATTTTGATTAGAGCAAGAGAAGTTACTACCACATCTGCCAAATACGACCATCACACCAAACACCACCACCACACCAAACACCATCTTTCCAGGATGCCCAGCATTTTCTTGCCAAGCTAAGTTAGACTCAGACTGCCCCCTGGTATCTGGTAGAAAAGCAACAGGAAGCTTTGGGTCCATAGGTGAGCTGTCTACTGATCCAGCTTGTTCCCCTGCCTAACCTGTTTCTCACACCATCTTTTAACAAAGACCTGGCCAAGAAAAAGGCTTTCCTTTCACAGATGAGTAATAACCAGAAAGAAATCAGCATGAGGTCTGTGCAAAGGTAAGGAAGGAAGACCATAGCCCAAGATTCCCTAAATCCCAAGGACTGGTATGCATGATATATACGGATGAGAACAACACATAGGAAAATTTATACATACTTGTATTTATAACACAGAAAAAATAAATCTAAACACTAAACTCAAGTTGTTATAAAAAATATACCTAGCAAAATCAAAAGTAAGAAAACTTATAATTAAAAAGAACTACAAAATAGAAAAGAAATAAAACTCATTTATTTAAAATGTAAGGAGGTAATGTTTTAACTAACATGATATTTTTAAAATAGATGGAGGAGTGATCAGTGTCTCAAGCATGTTATGGGTTCAGGGTTATCAGCCTGGAATCATCAGTGTTTCTGTGATCATTGATTTTGGTCTGGTTAGTCTGAGCAGTTAGCCTCTTCCCAGCTGGCCAACTTAATTATGTCCTTTTATTCCTCTTGCACCCCTCGTGTCTTCCCAGACTGTGAAGGAAGCTACATACCATCTTTAACATTAATATCATTTTTACCCATAAACAGTGAATCATTTGCTTCAGCTTCAAGGGAGGCAAACCAAAGACAAAGTTCCATCTACCCACTTCCTCTTTCCAGAGTTCATAATCTGGTATTTCTGGGTATGGTGTAGTCCTGTCTTAAAAGTCACATATGCCTTCCCACTGTGTGTGTGTGTTAAGTTGCTTCAGGAGTGTCAGACTCTTTGCGACACTATGGACTATAGCCCACCAGGCTCCTCTGTCCATGGACTTCTTCAGTCAAGAATACTGGAGTGGATTGCCATTTCCTCCTCCAGGGGATCTTCTCAACCCAGGGATTGAACCCACATCTCTTACTATCTCCTGCATTGGCAGGCGGGTTCTTTACCACTAGTGCCACCTGGGAAGCCCTCCCATTGTCCAGAGATAAACTAATGGACAAGTCATACGCCTCCTCTCTCCTCATTACATGCATGTACGCAAAACACACACACACACACACAAAGTGAATATTAGGATGGGAGCAGATTAACAGCAAAAAAGAAGCCCCAGTCAGCAAAGAGAATAATAAGAAACACACCACAGTCACTGATCCATACCAAGCAAGTCCTGGCAGGCGGGAATTGTGAAGACCTCCCAGACCTGGTAACAGAGTAAGTTCCTCATTTAGAGCCTGGTTCTACACACTTATGTGAACATCCTTAATCTCTTGAGCTCTTGATTTTTTTCTCTTACAGACTTTTGCTTGAATATGAAATAGCTACTGAAGGCTATACCTTCTTTGGGGTTTCTTGTCTTTTTGAGCTTAGCTCTTTGCAGGTTTAGAAGCCTGGAGTTTGCCTTAAGGTTTAAGCAGTCACAGGCATTGCAGGTCAAGCTTGTGATGTCTTTGGCAATACTGTTCCTTTAAAAAAAAAATAAACAGGTAGGGGCCCATCTATTTATTCACAGTGAGCTTCATATGAAACCAATTACAGCTACTATCGCCTCCCAGGTGGAGCAGTGGTAAAGAATCCATCTGCCAGTGCCAGAGATGCGGTTTTTATCTTGGGTTGGGAAGATTACCTGGAGGAGGAAATGGCAACCCACTCCAGTATTCTTGCCTGGAAAATTCCATGGACAGGGAGCCTGGTGGGCTACAGTCTATGGAGTCCCAGAGTCAGACACAACTGAGCGACTGGGCACACACTGAGCACATAGCTAACATCTCATCTGCTCATAATTTTTAACAGCTTCATGGACATATAATTCACATATCAAATAATTCACTTATTTAAAGTGTTTAAAACATTTTAGAGTATTAACAATATTTAATGGTTTTTTAGCATATTCAGACCCTGGAGGAGGGCATGGAAACCCACTCCAGTGTTCTCGCCTGGAAAATCTCATGGACTGAGGAGGCTGGGGGCTACAATCCACAGGGTCGCAAAGAGTCAGACACCACTGAAGTGACTGAGCATGCACGCAATGCAGCATATTCAGAAAGTTGAGCAACTATCATGATAATCAATAGAGCATTTTAATTACCCAAAAGACATCCTTTACCCACTCTCCTCACTCTCATCAACCCCCTCTCCCACCACGCACCACCAGTCCTGGGCATTCACTAATCTATTTTCTATCTCTCTGTATTTACCTGTTCTGGCATTTTACATAAACGAAATCATTCACTTTCTGATCTTTTGAGACTATTTTTCTTTCACTGGCCATATGGTCTTCAAGGTTCATCTGTCTCATGAGATATGATAGTGCCTCATTTCTTTTTCACTGCTTAATAATATCCAATTGTGTGGGTATAACACATTTTATTTATCCATTCATCACTTGGTGGGTATTTGGGTTGTTTCTACATTTTGGTTACCATGAACAATGCCACTATAAACATCTGAGGATGAGATTTTGTGGATACATTATTTCTCTTGGGTATATACTTAGGATATATATCTTAGGTATGTCTTAGAATATGCAGTCAAGAATCCACCTGCAATGCAGGAGACATGGGTTCAGTCTCTGGGTGGGGAAGTTACCCCCTGGAGGAGGGCATGGCAACCCACTCTAGTATTCTTGCCTGGAGAATATCCATGGACAGAGGAGCCTGGCAGGCAATAGTCCATAGGGTCTCAAAGAGTGGGACATGACTAAAGCAACTTAACACACACATAGATCATATAGTAATTCCACATTTAACATTTTGAAGAAATGCCAAACTATATCCCCAAATATCTGTTCCAATTTATATTCCAACCAGCAAGGAATGAAAATTCTGATTTTTTTTAACCATTCTTGTCAACACTTGTTATTATCTGTTTTTTGATTATCGCCATCCTACTGGGTGTGAAATGATAGCTCATTATAACTGCTCATTATTTTTAAGCCTTAACCTGTTTCCTTGGTTATCTTTTGTGTTTGACCCATTCTCCTCACTCTCAATTTAACGGTGCCCACCCTGGTGCCTCCTAAATGTGTAGATCAGAATGATAAGTCAGGGTTTTACTGCTGAGCTGGTTCCTAACATCTGACATAGAAAAATAATGGGAATTCCTGTGAGTAATCTTCTTATATCCTTTTGTTTGGAGCTATTGAAGCAGTTGGCTTTTTCCTAAATTATTGAAGCTTCAATCGGTTTAGATTTGGGGCCACAGGTAGCCTGAATAGAGCTCTTGCTTCTTTCTGTGGCACCACAGCCTTACAATATTGTACCCTATCGTCTGTAATAATTACATAGGCGAAAAGTGGTACTTATTTGCAAGTGAAGTCGCTCAGTCATGTCCGACTCTTTGCGACCCCATGGACTGTAGCTACCAGGCTCCTCCGTCCATGGGATTCTCAGGCAAGAGTAATGGAGTGGGTTGCCATTTCCTTCTCCAGGAGATCTTCCCAACCCAGGGATTGAACCCGGGTCTCTCGCATTGCAGGCAGATGCTTTACCATCTGAGCCACCAGCGAAGATTCAAACTAGCTAATTATTTCCTATAGTGTAGCATCTTAATATGGAGAAGGAAATGGCAACCCACTCCAGTGTTCTTGCCTGGAGAATCCCAGGGACGGGGGAGCCTGGTGGGCTGCCGTCTATGGGGGTCACACAGAGTCGGACACAACTGAAGTGACTTAGCAGCAGCAGCAGCAGCAGCATCTTAATAAAGAGAGCAGTCAACCTATCAATATTTTCATCTTTAAAAAAATGCTTGTCTTATAGGTACAACCTCCATTTGCATATAATTTTACCTTCAGAGCTCCCACAGGTAGAGATTTGCCAATGTTTGTCATAATATAACATGGATCATCAGTTTTCCAGGATGTACCATCCTGGTACCATTTTCTTGCTGCCCATCACAAAACAAATAAATCAGTATCACAGGTTGTCCTGTAGCGGTACATTTCAGGTGCTACTTTCTAAGGAAAGCTAAGCTTCTTCCCCAATAGCTCAGTTGATAAAGAATCCACCTGCAAAGCAGGAGACTCCAGTTCGATTCCTGGGTTGGAAAGATCCCCTGGAGAAGGGATAGGCTACCCACTCCAGTATTCTGGCCTGGAGAATTCCATGGACTGTATAATCCATGGGGTTGCAAAGACTCGGACATGCCTGAGCGACTTTCACTTCACTTTAAGCTTCCAAGTAAAGCCAACCTTCTATAAAGGAGCAACTAAAAATATAGTGGCTCATACAAAATAGAAGTTAATGTTTTTCTCAATAATTATCCAAAATTTGCTGATTGGTTTTTGGCAAATAGATGGCTCTAAGACAAAAAGATATCCAAGAAAAATCACTTTCCCTTGTTACTATTCTATCAACTCAGTTAAGGAGATGTTATCCTTAATTGCATCCCACAAGCTGACTCTTCTGCATCAACACCACATTTCAATCTGTAGAAGGTAAAAAAATAATATAAAAGATAGTACTTATAACTCTATTTCAGCCATTTAATGTTTACATCGTGTTCTGTCTTTTGACTTTTACCTATCAACAAGTATTCACATGTAAACACATATAGCAGAGAAGAGCTGCTGATGAAAGTTATTTCAAAAGCATTTAGATACTTTCAAGACCTATTGTGATTGCTATGTAAGTCTTAGCAAAAAATAAATGTATAAAAAGCCTTTTGAGAAAATCATGTAAATTTTTTTCCTTTAATCTTTTTAGGTGATAAATTACATTAGATGTCTTTATATACCTTGCATAAACACTGCTTGGCCATGATGTACTTTTTCCATAATCTTCAGGAATCTATTTGGTAATAGTTGATGTCAAATTTATACATGGATTAATGGGTAACATTCAGCTATCTACTTCTTGGACAGTCTTTGTTCTATTTTCATACAGATGTTATAGAACTTTTATAAAATGAAGTTGGAAGTCTTTCTCTTTTGTATTTCTTCTCTATAGTTAGTACTCAGTAGAGACAGCTTCTTCCTTAAGAGTTTGGTCAAGGCTGTCCCTTCCAACAGCTAGGCTCTGTGACTTTGGAAACTGAGATTTTGTTTCTTTACTGGTCTTTTGTAATTTTATTTTTCATCATATTTTGCTTGATAATTGTCCAATTAAATCTGAGTCTACACTCCATAATATGTCTCAAATCTATCCCATCTTGAATACAATGGAATGTGACCAATACAAAACATAATTCTCTCTTCCTAGACAGCTGCAATGCCATTTAATAATAATTTTCCTTTTCCTACTTTTTCTTCTCTTCAAGTTATTTTCCAGCCAATAATGTGAGTGATCATGTGAAACCATGAAAAAGACTGTGTCATTCCCCTGTTTAAGACTGAGCTCTTAACTTGGCCCATCAATGGTCCAAAGATGATATTTGTCTCTTTATCTCAGACTCATAGATCTGTGAGTCAATATCTTAAAGACTTACCCTTGCATCAGTTGTTCAGAGTAGCTAGTTATGTTCTTTCAAAAGTGTTCAAAGGCTGTTTTTATCTTGATGTTGATTCCAAAAGACCAAGTCTCCAGATTTCTTTGAGGAAAAGTCACCCACATCTTTTAATAGGACTGTGTGTGTTGTATGAGTTCCCTGCACTATTTGACCATGTTATCATGCAACAAAGGAGAACCAAAGATCATAAGTGATATCAATGGATTTAGGAGTTAGCCTTTTATAACTTATAGAGCCAACTAACTGACAAATAAATTGATGTGTTTATAACTCCTGGTGGCTCAGTGGGTAAAGCATCTGCCTACAATGCTGGAGACCCAGGTTTGATCCCTCGGTCGGGAAGATCCCCCGGAGAAGGAAATGGCAACCCACTCCAGTACTCTTGCCTGGAAAATCCCATGGATTGAGAAGCCTGGTAGGCTACAGTCCATGGGGTCGCAAAGAGTTGGACATGACTGAGTGAGTTTCCCTTCCCTTCTATGGACATTACACTGGGCCTGGGAAGTTCAACTGTTCTGGAAAGTTTGGCTCAGTTTAACACGAGAATTCCTTCCATTCGCCTGCATATCAAGAATGGTACAGACCTAAGATCAGTAAACATTTTTTATAAGGTGTCAGATAATAAATAATTTAGGCTTGTGGACCATGTGGTGTCACTGGTAACTACTCTATTCTACTGCTTACCATGTAAGTGGTAATAGATGATATGGAATGAATTTATGTTCCAATAAAACTTTAGTTTTAAAAACAGCAGACTGGATTGTCCCATGAGTCTTTGTGTGCCAACTCCTGGCATAGGTATATTTGATTAAGTGGTAGTGTTTTGTAGAATTTCTTAATGACAGTAATTCTTAAGGTAGCTTAGAATTTCCCTGGCAAGAAACATGAAATTAAGATTGCATTTTTGCTGTTCTCAGAGTTGTAACTCTTCAAGAGAGAAAGGACTCATCATATTCTGAAATTAGGCATACAACAATGAGAGCACATTCATATTTCATAGCAGAGGGCATTAGTATGGAGTCCATTTGAAGGTATTTACATGGGATCCTGTAATTTGACTTCTGTCCATGTCCCATCCTGACAATTTTGCTAGAATTGTGCTATTGGCAGGTGAGGCATGGACATAAGACCTACTTCTTGATTTTTCCTAAATTTGCCTACTACGTTGCTTTAAAACAGTGGTCAATTTATTCCTGCTGTGGTAGAAAGATCTCATGTAAAATCTTAGCAAGTTTTCACATGACCTCTTCTGCCTCAACCAGATTACCATCCTGAGAATGTAGTTTATATCCAGGTCTGTTACTGTTGCTGTTGCTGTTAAGTCACTTCAGTCGTGTCCGACTCTGTGTGACCCCATAGACGGCAGTCCACCAGGCTCCGCTGTCCCTGGGATTCTCCAGGCAAGAACACTGGAGTGGGTTGCCATTTCCTTCTCCAATGCGTGAAAGGGAAAAGTGAAAGGGAAGTCGCTCAGTCGTGTCAGACTCTTCGCGACCCCATGGACTGCAGCCCACCAGGCTCCTCTGTCCATAGGATTTGCCAGGCAAGACAACTGGAGTGGGGTGCCATCACCTTCTCCAATATCCAGGTCATTTACAGTATTTATTTTTAATCTGATATCAAGGCTGAATTGTAGCACTCTATAATGGTATCTTTGAACTCCACCAAAGACTTGGTTTGTGGAGGTAATCACAAATCTCTTTGCAAGAATGGCCTGGACAGTATGATGACAAGCAAGTTCCCTTAGCCCTGAGATAAGTTCATTTTTAAAGACTCCTATAAGTACCTTTATAATAGAAACTTCCTTTGTAGCATTAGAGTGTCTACAGAAGTTCCTTGGCTTGTCCATTGTTTTAGGGTTCCTTCTGAGATTAAGGAGACTCACTATTTTCAAAGTATCTCAATTTCATAGACACCCAGAGATGTATCTATAGTGTGTTTATAACTCAGCTTTTTTCCCCTAATTAGTTGGAAACTTCTAATGAAGGCAATCAGTTTTGTCATTTGAACTGATTTACTCCTCACTATGGGATTGACTGAAGGGATTTAGCAGCAGCAGCAGCAGCAAGGAATTATAGTCTGAGATGAAGTCAAATCTGTAATGGAACAGCCAGACTAATCATTTCTAATTTCTGTATGTGATCTATTAACAAAACAGAATCAAGTCTGGATTTTTCTAAGAGTTTCTTACAAGTATTTGGGGCATGGACAATTCTGAGACAGATACCAAAGAGTTACTTGTTGCTTCTTTTTCATAGAAAAAGGAGAGAATTTGCCATTTATGTGTTACTGTGATGAACAGTAATATATAAAAGAGAATATAATAATTTTCATGAAATGTAAGCCAACTTGTAATGAAATAAGTGCTTTTCAGTAAGTTTCAAGGATTATCCCAGTCAGAAAATCACTGGATTCGTGAAAGATCTCAAAATTATGTCAACAGAAGCCTTCCTGTGTTTTACAGCAGCTTCTACAGCCTGAGGAAAGATGAAAGCCTTTGTTCATGGATCAAGAGAAAGATTCTAATTCACTATAAACTTCACCAGATGGTTTATGAATTCATGGAGAAATCTGTTTGTGAGTTAGGCAAACCTAAAGTGGGGAGTTGTTAGTGATAACTTCAGTTTGTAAAATGCAGTCTCCTGTTGGGAACATAACAGGAGACAATGATTTCTGAGGAAGTGGGAACCCGGTGTTGGAAAAAGCTGATGAGAACTCTCCTGAGTTGTCTGCCCAGATGTGCTTTCAATGACTTAAGGTCGATTAGAGGCAAAGTATATTATGGCTCAGCCAGGCATCGTGTTTTTTTTTTTTTTTTCCTTGACACTTGGTGGGGTTTTTTGTGGAAGGTGAGTTTCAGAACTCTTTTTTGTCTTCAGTTTTCAAAAGATAACCCACATTTTTGGATGAGAATGGAATTTGTGGTGAATCTGGTGTCCTTCAGAGCCTGTGAAAAGACAAAGCTCATTAATTCTTGGTGGTATGATAGTCCATTATACTAGTTGATTCTCTCAAATACTGACTACCTAAATGTAAATGGATTTGAAAGAAAGCAGAATCTCAATCCATGACTATAAAATATGCTTCCGGTAGAGTTGAAGGAAAACCAATATTTACAAGGACTATTGAATGGAATGAGTCATTTGTCTATTATTCCTTCAAGAAGGATCTTATTCCTTCTTTTGCTTCTGATTTCAAATGGTGTACAAGTTTAGGGAAATGTTTGGATGTGTCAATATGTACTTGCAGGGTTTAGCATCAATAATCTTACTGATACAGGTAGAATTTTTGGCTCAAAGGGAATCTATTATAGAGATCTTAAGGCTATGTCTGTTTAAGTGCAAAGTAAGTCTGTGTCCAAATTAACTGTAAATGGACTAGGAATAGGAAGACCTCCTAAGTTAAAAGGAGAGACTTTTTGACAATCTCTTCATTTGGCCTTTGTACTGACATAATAAGTCTTTTCTGATTAAATTGTTTTATATGACATTATAGAGGAGAAAAATATTTTTAAAGCAAAGGATAGCAGATAGTTAACCAAAAATTAATAAATGTTTCAGTAATCTAAACCAATAGATTCCAGGTGAATAGTCCTATGCTAACTTTGTATATCCCTAAAAATCATAGACTCAGAGAATGTAAAGCTATATGAGACCTTTAAAGTATATCTATTTTCACCCTTTATATTTACAATGAGGACCCTATAATTTTGAAATAAGAATAACATTCTACTTCTCTTTGTATCTCTTTCCAGCATTTTTGTAGACAGTTTTTGACTCAAATACAGTGCCTCATACAGAGTTTAAACACAGCAATTATTACAAATTTAAGGAAACCAAGATCTTACAGGATGATCAAGTTTCTGCTGAAGTTATTGTCCTAGAAGAGGACTAATTGTGTCATTACCTTATTTAAAATTATTTTCTACTTTTGCACTTTTTCAGAATAATTTTCAAACCACATAGCTTGGGTTACATAGTCATTTACATCATGGCACCCACCTACTTCTTTAGTCACTACACCCTAAGTGTCCTACATACAAATTTAAGGAAACCAAGATCTTACAGGATGATCAAGTTTCTGCTGAAGTTATTGTCCTAGAAGAGAACTAATTGTGTCATTACCTTATTTAAAATTATTTTCTACTTTTGCACTTTTTCAGAATAATTTTCAAACACATAGCTTGGGTTACATAGTCATTTACATCATGGCACCCACCTACTTCTTTAGTCACTACACCCTAAGTGTCCTACATCATCACAATGCAAATCTTAACACTTATCCAACAAGGTCCAGTGTGTTGAATATTTATTCATAAGGTGAGTTAAGAAAGGAAATTTTCCAAGCCTCTTGACAATTGTTCTCATTATTAACATCTATAGTTAAGAATTTTCTGCACATTTATTTTTTAAATGCATCTTGTTATGTTATGCCTATTTTGTTTTCTTCACTGAAGATTAAAATATATGGTCCAAATCTACAATTTTATAATGTACTTGAAGGTATGTAGTTAGGTGCTCTTGGAACTTTTCTTCTTAAATCTAAATAAATGTTTCAATCTTAGAGCATTTATCTGCCTATTTTACCCCTTTGAGTCACTATTGTAGTTTTCTCTATACTCTTTCCAAGTTACTTTCACAAAGAAAATGTGATGTATCGCATAAAATTGTTTATAGTATTTATCAAGCATTCATTATAAGACTTAGCCTAAAAGAGTGATGATGTAATCTACCCTCCGGTTTATGCATGAATATGTATTATGTTTGCACTTTAACAGTGGCAGCCCATGACTGATTCGTGGCCACTGATGTCATTTTCTGGATTACTTATGTTAGGCCTGCTTTGATCTGTATGACAAAACTACGTAGTATGCATAGTTAGATTCTATAGTTTAAGACAAGAGTAGATATTCAGAGCTTGTATTCAGACTATTAAAAGATGTAACCAAATAATAAGTCATCTATGATGTCTTTTTAGAGCAGTTTAGCCACAAGTACTGCCTTACAAAATTTGAACTCCGAGCTCTACTGAAGAATGTTGCTGTTTCTCCTCACCTACATTCATGTTGGAAAATGAATGACGACAGTTGTTTTTTTATAATCAGTTTAGCTTAATTCCAGTCATGCTTTCTAACAAATTAAATTTTGACTATAAAAGGCTTTTCTTTCCAGAGACTTCCATCTTGCACATTGAAAATGGGATGCAGGTCATAATATTGTCCTGGTTACTTCCTGTTCAAGTAACTATTACTTCCTCTGCCAATGATATTCCGTATCTATACTCCCCACATATATATTCCAAATTACTGTTGACACTGAAAGAGCCATATGGCTCGAGTAGGTGAACCCTGCCTCTGCCAGGGCTCCAGGGCTGTCAGCACAGTGTGCTCGATTCTCCCTTAATTAACGAGCCTTATCTTTTATGATGTTGTGGTTCCTTAGTGTCCATGAGTTCAGATACCCGACTGTTTTGAGTTTCCTTCTATGAGAGAGAATGACCTAGGTTTTCTTCCTGACTCATGAGAATTGGGGAGTTGGAAGATGATATATAATGGAGAGCTATCTAGCCTATAAAGGTTTTTGATGTTCTGCAAGTTGTTTCAGCATTCTGGAGTAAATTACTTTCCTTATCAATGATGAGAATTAGAACAGCTATCCATCTTTGTGTGCTCTTTTAAGATAATATGCATGAGAAGTTTTTATTTGTTTTTAGTTTAAAATATTGTGTGCTAAGTTGCTTCAGTCGTGTCTGATTTTTTAATTTCACTTCCCCTTCAACTGGGCTTCCCTGGTGCCTCAGACAGAAAAGAATCTGCCTGCAGTACAAGAGACCCGGGTTCAATCCCTGGGTTGGGAAGATCCCTTGGAGAAGGAAATGGCAACCCACTCCAGGATCCTTGCATGGAAAATTCCATGGACTGAGAGGGCCCTGACAGGCTACAGTCCATGGGGTCACAAATTGTCGAACATGAGTGACTTAACTTTCTTTCCCCTTCAGTCCAGCCCACTACTGGTTGTTCATTTCAGGAAACCAGCTAGAGAGATCTGCATCAGGGTCTGGAAGAACGACAGACTGACAAGGAGATGAGCTGTTAGCAATTGCATAGCCTGGCTCACTTTCATCTGCTAGGGCTTCTTCACATATTAAGATCTACATACTTATTATCAAATTAATATAAAACAGTCCTAAGACCTCACACTTATATATCAATATAACAGACTAAATGTTTAAGTGCTTGCCATTATAATATTTATGAAGTGAAAATGTGAAGGAAAAAGTGTGAATCGCTCAGTCATGTTCAACTCTTTGTGACCCCATGGACTAGGCCTTCCAGGCTCCTCTGTCTATGGAATTCTGCAGGCAAGAATACTGTAGTGGGTTGCCATTCCCTTTTATAAAGTTTCCATTCCATATAAAAAGAAATATATCCTTTTCCCCATTCCTCTCATGGAAACTGCTCCATAGNAGTCATGTTCAACTCTTTGTGACCCCATGGACTAGGCCTTCCAGGCTCCTCTGTCTATGGAATTCTGCAGGCAAGAATACTGTAGTGGGTTGCCATTCCCTTTTATAAAGTTTCCATTCCATATAAAAAGAAATATATCCTTTTCCCCATTCCTCTCATGGAAACTGCTCCATAGATTAGTACTTAGGGTGAATGAGCTACCTCCTGATTTACTGCTTACTGGGCTATCCAGATGGTGCAGTCGGAAAGAACCCACCAAGAGACCAGTGTTCGATCCTTGGGTTGGGAAGAGGAAATGAGAAGAAACCCAATCCTTGGGTTGGGTTGCTCCTTCCTCTGGGGAGGAAATGGCAACCTGCCCTAGGATTCTTGTCTGGAAAATTCCACGGACAGAGGAGCCTCGTGAGCTACAGTTCATGGGGTTGCAAAGAGGTGGACACAACTGAGTGACTGAGCACACAGCATGTTTTATGTGAAGACTTGCTTATAGTTTTCCATTTCCTCTGATCTCCACTTCTTGTGTTTTATACCTGTCATTTGGAGTAATTTTTTACCTATTTGATATATAGTTATCTACTAGTAACAACTTTTCAACTGAAGTATGTCAGAAAGCACTTTCATTTTGCCTTTATTTTTTAACTTTGTTATGCATCTTAAAAATAAGCATTTTCCTACATGGTTAGAATATTATCTCATTGAAAGTAAGAAATCCTTATTTATAAGAAATCTTATTTATAAGGTAATATAGAGGTGATATTGTCATTTCTTTTTTAAAATTTATTTATTTTTGACTGCAGTGGATGCTGGGTCTTTTTTTTTTTTTTNTGAGCACACAGCATGTTTTATGTGAAGACTTGCTTATAGTTTTCCATTTCCTCTGATCTCCACTTCTTGTGTTTTATACCTGTCATTTGGAGTAATTTTTTACCTATTTGATATATAGTTATCTACTAGTAACAACTTTTCAACTGAAGTGTGTCAGAAAGCACTTTCATTTTGCCTTTATTTTTTAACTTTGTTATGCATCTTAAAAATAAGCATTTTCCTACATGGTTAGAATATTATCTCATTGAAAGTAAGAAATCCTTATTTATAAGAAATCTTATTTATAAGGTAATATAGAGGTGATATTGTCATTTCTTTTTTAAAATTTATTTATTTTTGACTGCAGTGGATGCTGGGTCTTTTTTTTTTTTTTGCTGTGTGGGGGCTTTCTCTAGTTGGGCAAGTGGAGGCTACTGTCTAGTTATGGTGCACGAGCTGCTCATTGTGGTGGCTTCTCTTATTGTGGAGCACGGGGCTCTGGGGAATGAGGGCTTCAGTAGTTGTGACATGTGGGCACAATAGTTGTTCCTGGAGCTCTAGAGCAAGCACTCAGTTATTGTGGTGCATAGGATCAAGCCTGTGTCCCCGGAATTGATAGGGACATTCTTAACCACTGGATCACCAGGAGTGTCCCTGTCATTCCTCATTCAGACTTTCCCAACTGCCCACAATGTCCAAAACAACTGAAGTTCAATACAATGGATTTAATTTACTTCTTGTGTCTTTTCAGTAATGATCGACAGTTGTTGGACTTTTCCCCATGCAAGCAAAAAATAATCTCTGGTTTATGCCTTTTGTGCTGTACAGATAGATGTCCAGTCTCCCTTCCTCCATTCATCTTATGGTTTCAACGCCAATAGATAATTGTTGCCAGATTTTTATTGTCATCAAGATCTATAATAATCAATCATTCCTCCTAATTCTTTTACAGAATTTTCTAACTTTCTCTTATAAAATGGGGCTACTTAGTTCCCTAAACTACAGTTGCTATTGAAATGAGGAACAAATTTTTAACTATTTCTCTTTAATCTCCAAATTTCAGAGTCAATTAGTAGTTTCTTTGAATAGACACTTGAGATTTCTTTTCTATTAAATATCATCATAGGCCCAAGCATTTTCACTGATGGTGTTGCAGTCATTTACAATAATTATTCTTTATTAAAGCCCAACCCAAATTGTCACAAATTTGACTAGAGTGAATACCTTTAACTTTGCACCTGTCCCAGCCCAAAGTGAATTTAATTCCAATTACTGTGCAGGCAAACTAAGATAATTCAAATAAAAGTAATTTTTAAAATAAAGACTCCTCTATACACCTAGAATAGGTACTCTATACTCCTGCTTCTTGGAATTTTGTTTTTGTCACTCTTTCTTAAAAAGCATTATGGCAAGAATAAGAATATTAGACTTTTATTGCACCCAGTCTTTATTTTGTTGTCTAGAAGTATCCTGTAATTTAATTGAGAAACTCTGATTTTCTATCTGCAATTTTTTAAAAAGAGAACTAACCACTGAATTCACAAATGAAAGTTTTAAGCATAAAGAATTTAGTCTTTTCTCCTAAATGTATTATTCGCTTCATTAATTTTTGGAAGAAACTACCCTGAATGGAGAAAGAGAAGAGAGACTTGAAAACCTCACAGTTCTTGAGAAAGACTTCCTTGGCATACAATCGTTCATCAATTTCAACCGTAACAGAAAGTAATGGAAACGTGATCTGAATGGGTAGCTGAAAACTGAGTAATAACTTAAAACTCCATTGAAGCTGTTCATCAGATATAAGGTACCGCTTGTTCCTTACATTGTAAATGTTTAAATGCTGTGGGTATTTTGCCAAAATTAAAATATTTTCCCAAAGGAATAGTACTGATATCATGTGAGTATAGTTAAAAGCAGTTAACCTTTAAAGGGCAGAAGATCTGTGGCATGTTTTTCATTGAAAATAGACCTACTATAGTCACATATATGTATCTTTTTTTTAAATATATGGGAAAATATTCCATCTGAAAATTTTTCTTTTTTCAGGGAATAAAATAAATTTAAAGCTAGAAATCTCTGACACAGAGGGCAGATTTTTTGTTTTGGGTGCTCCTAGTTGTGTACTGTCCACCCTCAATTTCAGTAAATCTTTTCAGATTTTCTTAATTTTGTACGTATACCACTTACCTCTAGTTTATATGCTTATATTTATTGCATTTTATAACCATTGAATTAAATTCTGTGCCTGTCCAACTTCTTTTTGAAAAAGCTTAAAAGTCTAGAAATATTTTTAATTGAAAAGCAACATATTAAGAATTAATTTATGGTCCCAAGAAAAAGAGACAAGCAAAATGCTATATAATTCTCCAGGTATTTCCCCTGTAAATCTTTGAAAATTGTTTAATCTTTTGGCCTTTTTAGTGATTGATATATTGATATTTAGAAAGTATGGAATTATATTTCCAAAAATAGTTTGTAAGAAAAAAAGTCTCTTGGTGGCTTTGGTAGAGCTTTGCTACTCAAAAAGTAAAAGAGAGAGGGACTAAGAAGGAAATAAAAGAATTGGTGCTACACAGTATCTTCAAGACAAGATGAGATTACTGGCATGTTTTCAAATACATTATGTACAATTTAATCCATGAAATAAGATGACGACCAAAAAGATCACAAAGATCCTGGGTTCTGACTCTGAAATAGCTGTTTCCAAACTGATTTTTAGCATGGAAAAAAAATTAAAATCCATTGCTTTCAGCATTTTCCTGGTCTTCTTTGAGCATAAATACAGGGCTATATTTTTCTAATGTGACATATTTAAAATATATATCATTAAAATTCTGATTAATGAGAATGAAGTTTAAAAGCTATAATTAATAATTTTTTAATAAAGTATTTAGAAGAAAAAGATATCAACATTTTCAGTTCAGTTCAGTCGCTCAGTCGTGTCCAACTCTTTGTGACCCCATGAACTGCAGGATGCCAGGCCTCCCTGTTTATCACCAACTCCCGGAGTCCACCCAAATCCATTCCATCGAGTCAGTGATGCCATCCAACCATCTCATCCTCTGTCGTCCCCTTCTCCTTCTGCCCTCAATCTTTCCCAGCATCAGGGTCTTTTCCAATGAGTCAGCTCTTCACATCAGGTGGCCAAAGTATTGGAATTTAAGCTTCAACATCAGCCCTTTCAATGAACATTCAGGACTGATCTCCCTTAGGATGGACTGGTTGGATCTCCTTGCAGTCCAAGGGGCTCTCAAGAGTCTTCTCCAACACCACAGTTCAAAAGCATCAATTCTTCAGTGCTCTGCTTTCTTTATAGTCCAACTCTCACATCCATACATGACCACTAGAAAAACCATAGCCTTGACTAGATGGACCTTTGTTGGCAAAGTATTGTCTCTGCTTTTTAATATGCTGTCTAGGTTGGTCATAACTTTCCTTCCAAGGAGTAAGCGTCTTTTAATTTCATGGCTGCAGTCACCGTCTGCAGTGATTTTGGACCCCAGAAAAATAAAGACAGCCACTGTTTCCACTGTTTCTCCATCTATTTTCCATGAAGTGGTGGGACCAGATGCCATTTAGTCAATAT
>SJYT01072842.1:0-31461 GCA_006410635.1 Cephalophus harveyi | reverse complement strand
TTAGTGGGGATGTGGAGATGCTAGAACCCTTGTGTTCTGTTTGGGGAAGTGTTAAATGGAGTAGCCACTGTGGAAAACAATATGGTAGTTCCTCAAAAAATTAAACATAGAATTACCACATCACATGATCCAGAAGCTCCACTTCTGGGTATAGACCCAAAATAATTATAGTAGGGACATGAGAAAATATTTGCATACCAATGTTCATAGCAACATTATTTACGGCAGCCAAAAAGTGAAAACAACTCAAGTATCTATCAATAGGTGAATGGATATGCAAAATATAGTATATACATGCAGTGCAATATTATTCAACCTTTAAAAAGAAATGAGATTCTGATACACACTACAATATGGATGAGCTTTGAAGACATTACACTAAGTAAAAATAAGTCAGTCACACAAAGACAAATACTGTATGAGTCCACTTATCTGAGAAATCCAGAACCATCAAACACACAGAAACAGAAAGTAGAATGGTGATTGTCAGGGACTGAGGGTAAGGGGTAATGAGAAGTTGTTATTTAATAAGGATAGAGTTCCTGTTTTGCAAAATGAAAATGTCTGGAGATTGGTTGTATAATAATGTGAATATAATTTATACTATTGAACCTTAAACTTACAAATGGTTAGGACAGTAAATTTTATATGTATTTTACAAGAAAAAAATTTTAAATACTTTTAAAACGGAATTAAATTCTGACACATGCTACAGAATGATAATTGAAGACATTGTGATAAATGAAGTAAGTCAGATACAGAAGCGCTGTATGACTACATTTATATGTGCTTCCTAGAGCAGTCAAATTCATAGAGACAAAAAAATAAAAGAGTAGATGCCAGGGGCTAGAGAGAAGGGGGAAATAGAAATTATCATTCAATAGGTAGGGTTTTAGCTGGAGAGTGAAAAAGTTTCCTGAGATGGATGGAGACGGTTGAACCACAATGTGAATGTGCTTAATGTCACTGAACTGTACACTTTAAAATAGTTCAAATGGTAAATTTTATGTTATGTATATTTTGCCGAAAGAGGAAAAGAAAAAAACAAAAAAGGAAATTGAATATAATGCTAACATTTCATAATCAAGAGATTTAACATAAACTAAAAGAAAAGATTATCTGATAAGAGTGTGGTGGTGATGGTGGTAGTAGTTTAATTGCTCAGTTGTGTCCAACTCTTTGAAACCCCACGGAGAGTAGTCCGCCAGGCTCCTCTGTCCACGATGGGATTTCCCAGGCAAGGATACTGGAGTGGGTGGTCACTGCCTTCTCCAGGGATCTTCCCAACCCAGGGATTGAACCTGTGTTCTCCTACATTGAAGGTGGATTCTTTACCACTGAGCCACCGGGGAAGCCCTGGTAAGAGTTCAGTTCAGTCCCTCAGTCGTGTACGACTCTCTGCAACCCCATGAATTGCAGCACGCCAGGCCTCCCTGTCCATCACCAACTCCCAGAGTTCACTCAGACTCACGTCCATCCAGTCCGTGATGCCATACAGCCATCTCATCCTCTGTTGTCCCCTTCTCCTCCTGCCCCCAATCCCTTCCAGCATCAGAGTCTTTTCCAATGAGTCAACTCTTCGCATCAGGTGGCCAAAGTACTGGAGTTTCAGCTTTAGCATCATTCCTTCCAAAGAAATCCCAGGGCTGATGTCCTTCAGAATGGACTGGTTGGATCTCCTTGCAGTCCAAGGGACTCTCAAGAGTCTTCTCCAACACCACAGTTCAAAAGCATCAATTCTTCGGCGCTCAGCCTTCTTCACAGTCCAACTCTCACATCCATGCATGACCACAGGAAAAACCATAGCCTTGACTAGACGGACCTTAGTCTGCAAAGTAATGTCTCTGCTTTTGAATATGCTATCTAGGTTGGTCATAACTCTTCTTCCAAGGAGTAAGCGTCTTTCAATTTCATGGCTGCAGTCACCATCTACAGTGATTTTGGAGCCCCCCAAAATAAAGTCTGACACAGTTTCCACTGTTTCCCCCTCTATTTCCCATGAAGTGATGGGTCCAGATGCCTTGATCTTTGTTTTCTGAATGTCGAGCTTTAAGCCAACTTTTTCACTCTCCACTTTCACTTTCATCAAGAGTGTACCCATACTCAAAGATGGTGACAACTGGAAATGAGTGGTTGCCAGGCTTGGCAAGGATCATGAGTTTTTTTAGCATCTTCAGCGCCTACAGTTCCTACATCCCCAACCCCTTAAACTTGAATCAACATATTGCTCACTTGGATCCTGGCGCCATCCGAGTTTATGACCCCTGGTACAGAAAAATGTAAGAAGGATGTCATCATCTTTTACTCTTAGCCCACATGAATTCAACCGTTGTATAAGAAATTGACAGTGACTGCTAAGATGTTTCCAACTTTTGTTAAACTCTGGATAAGAGTGAGGAGCAAACAGCGGAGGCAGTATAAAGAATCCTCTTATCTTTCAACAAGCATTCACATCCTGAGGTCACACTTCATTAGCTGTTTTTCAAAATATTAGTTTTGTTTTTTTTTTTGCTTTGTAGTTAGTAGACATTTCCATCATATTCTGCCATCCTATTTCAGGTTATGTCTCTATGTATATGTCTGTGAGTTTGTATAATAGGTATTTTGAAATTATTTTTTCTTGCACACTTCTGTCCACTACTACTGTCAAGCTTCCCTATATGTATAAATATGTGTGTATGCATATATATATATATATGTATATATATACACACTCACACACTTGAATGAATAATCTTTGATCACCAGGGATGACACAACTAAGCACATTCTTATTTCTCCAAATTGGGTATAAAGATCATGTCAAATGGTTCAATTTGACTACTATATTTCTCTGATTTACCAGTGTAGCATTCCTGTCAAAGACAAAATTGTTTTAAAAGTAATAAGTCACAATACTCCTTCTATAACCATGCCATAATGAGTAACTCTGAAAATAGCGGGAGGCAGGGGAAATGCATAAGCTATAGTTTATGAAGTTTAGGGGTAAGTGTATAGAGTTTAAACTTGAGTAGGGAAAGAAAAAGGATTGAGCCAGGAAATAAAAATGTTATTCATTTACTTTGTTTTAAGGCTAAGAAATATGTCTTGTTAATAATAAAGTACTTTAAAAGTCTCCAACATTTTTCTCAAATGTTAAAAGAATGAGCAATTTTGGGTGTATAAGTAACCATGAATGATACTTTTAACTGAAGCATTAGAGTAGCTTCTGGGTAGGTGCAGGGTTTATCAACAATAGCATCCTACTACCACCAAATACTATTAGATAGAGGCAAAGCTACGGTTTTTCCAGTATTCATGTAAAGATGTGAGAATTGGACCATAAAGAAGGCTGAGTGCTGAAGAATTGATGCTTTCAAACTGTGGTGTTGGAGAAGACTCTTGAGAGTCCCTTGGACTGCAAGGAGATCAAACCAGCCAATCCTAAGGAAAATCTGCCCTGAATATTATTGGAAGGGCTGATGCTGAAGCTAAAGTTCGAATACTTCAGCCACGTGATGCAAAGAGCTGCCTCATTGGAAAAGACTGACGCTGGGAAAGATTGGAGGCAAAAGGAGAATGGGGCAACAGAGAGTGAGATGGTAGATAGCATCAGCGAGTCAATGCACATGGATTTGAGCAAACTCTGGAAGACAATGAAGGACAGGGGACCCTGGTGTGCTGCATTCCATGGGGTCACAAAGGGTCAGGCACAACTTAATGACTCAACAACAGCAACAACAACTGTCATCTATTCAAGGAAGCTATCGAGCCCACTATGCAGGCAGCTTTGCAATTCCCTCTCTGTTGCCGCCAGAGACTTCCATGGCTCTGAAGAACTGGCAGCTGTGCAAGCAGCCATCTAGTGAGCAAAGCCTTTGCCCTTGACCTGGCAGAGAAGCACAGGGAAAGGAGGCGGAGCGGGCAGAAGCATTGCAGCTGAAGAAGTAACTGACATCTCATCCCTCGAGTGTCAGTGACTCATAACGTCAGTGTTGCCCCCAGACCAGGGAAACTGACAAGACTAGGACCTTTTGTAAAACAGCAAATTGGAGATGTAACTGGAGAGCAGAGTCACAACCCTCCCTAGGAGTGACAGTGGCCGGCAGCCTTCTGGAGCACCAGTGGGCTGGCTGGTGGCTACAAGGTGGCCTCAGTAGAGGTCTCAGTGGTTCCTACATGGGGGATAAAATGCCCATGTGACTCGTGTGTGTGTGTGTGTGTGTGTACATGTTCAAACCAGACAGAGTGTGGATTTTAGTCACCACAATATCGACCATTTAGGGAGACTGCATTGGCTCGATTCTGGCAGAAATAGACGGCATTGAAATAATTCACAGACTGTTGAATAAAGAGATTATTGACAAGGGGGTATGAAGGATATAGGGAAATGACTAAGGGAAATCTGAACCTTGAGTAAGTGGGGTTATGTGCTTTAGGTCCAAAGGAGCAAGGGGATGGAGTGATGGTAGCAACCCATAGAGAGAAATGATGCTCTGTAGACAGCCTGTGGTCAGAGTTGAGACCTGTGGACACCGATAAGGCCCATGTGGCACCCCTGCAGGGAGGGAGTGGATGAAGACATGCCCCCCTCACTCCTGCCAGGGTCCACATCAGCCCAGAGGTGTGGCCCATACAGTATCCCTGGTCAAGAGCAAGGTAAACAAGGGCAAAGGAAGGGTCATGGGGGCAGAGAAAGTTATCACAGAGAGGGAGAACTTTTCCTTTCCAAGGAAAACAAAGAGAAACCAAGGAAGTGAGCTGGTGCCCCAGGGTATGTCTAGATTCCAAACACTGTAGTGTCAGTTTTACATAATCCCTAGCAATCCCATTCCTTTTCTGTGCCAGGTACTCCCTTAGATACTGCGCACATTTTGTTTCTCTTAATCTTCACAAACATGACATAAATATTACTATTGGCACATTACAAATGAGGAAACTAAAACTCAGAGATGCAAAGAAAGGAAGTAGGGGAAACTGAATGCAGACCCAAGTGTCTCAGATTCCAAGGTCTGTCTGCTGAGCCCTGTAGTAGGCCACCAGCAGAAAAGAATATAAGCAATGTCAGAAGTGGCCATCAAAAGTAGGGCACATGTGGCCTCTTTTAAGAAAATGGAGATCATCAGCTCTCTGTCTAGAGGCAGAAAGGCAACCTGGCTCCAGTGAGCTGGTCCTCATCGGCAATTCTGGTTGGAAGGGTGGCAGCAGGAGTTTGAAGATGTATTAATAAATGGTTGGGTAGCTGGGAGGCTGGGAGTGGTGTGTTTTCTGAGGCACTGACTACAGCTTTTCTAAGCTGTTTTCCATGCCTCAGAGAGATTTCACGCCACCTTCATCCCTCATCTTTAGAAAGTCGAACGCACTGCCATGCTTTGTGAGAGTCCCTTGCATCTTGGCCTCCTTTTGTTATATTCTTCCTGAACACTCAGCATGTGGATGGCTGAAAGGGGCAGCTCTCATAGCTTTAATTAAAAACATGTCTATTGAACACCTACTATGTGCAAGACACTATCACAGATGATTCTGAAGATACAGTGGTTTAAAGACAGAATCATTTCCCACAGAGAAGCCAGTTTGGCTATTAAGCTAGTCAAAATTTTGCCAAATTATTACTAGGAAGGCAAGAAACAGTGTGAAACAATAGGCAGCAACTGGAAGGCAAAGTGGCTACTCTATTCAGATAATAAGGAAAGGAGAAGGCAACTCTGGGTGGAACAATGTTTAAGCTAATACCTGAAAGATGGTCAGAGGCAGCCAAGACTGGCAGCATTGGCAGAGCATCCTAGGCCAATGTATCCAGAGAGCAGCAAACTGGAAAGAGAAAAGTATGAGATCAGATGGAGAGAGAAGTAGGGCCCAGGTCACGTAGGCTCTTCAAGGCCTTTTTCGTTCTGTTAATAAAATCCAAAGGATTGTTTTTACACTGAGGATTGACATAATACAATTTCTTTTTTTAGAAAAAGATTGCTTAGGGTCCTAAGATGGCAGAGGAATAGGACAGGGAGACCACTTTCTCCCCCACAAATTCATCGAAAGATCATTTGAACGCTGAGCAAATTTCACAAAACAACTTCTGAACTCTGGTAGAGGACACCAGCACCCGGAAAGGCAGCCCATTGTCTTCAAAAGAAGGTAATACAACATATAAAAGATAAAAAGAGAGACAAAAGAGAGGGACGGAGTCCCAGGGAGGGAGTCATAAAAGAGGAGACGTTTCCAAACACCAGGAAACCCTCTCACTGGTGGGTCTGTGGGGAGTTTTGGAATCTCAGAGGGCAACATAACCGGGAGGAAAATAAATAAAACCCACGGATTACACCCCTCATGGCAACTCCAGAGGAGAAGTTGCCCAGACGCTCGCGTCCACCACCATCAAGCGGGGGCTGAACAGGGAGGCGCAGGCTGAACTGCTTAGGGTAGGGACCAGGCCTGAATGCCCTGAGGACATCTGAGGGAGCTAATGTGAGACAGCAACCCAAACTATGGGATGGCCAGAGAGAGAGAACTTTCCCGAGAAAAGCTGTAACCTAAGGCACTGCTGGCCACTCACGGAACAAAGGACTGAGCGAATACCAGAGGAGAGCTAGCCAGCTGCGTGCGGACTGGCCCATCCCTGGCCAGAGGCAGGGAGGCAGGCAGGCGACAGCCAGAGCCGGATGGGGGACATCTAGGCCCCAGAGATGGCATCCTCTACCAACCTGCGAGCAGGCTCCCAGTTGCTAACCAAGTCTTCCCAGGATCCTGGATGGTTGACATCTGCCGGGAGGGCTGCAACCAGAGATCAGCTCCCCAGAGGAGACACACAGCACACCTGAGATGACGCTCCCACTGCACACCCAGGAAACCGGCTGGGATAGGGAAGGGGACAGGTAAGACACACCACACAACTGGGGAGAGTGTGCTCTCCAAGCTCCTGGTCGCCTGAGCTGCTCAGACCCGGGAAGGGCACAGAACGCAGGTCCAACCGAGTCTGTTCCCTGCGGAGTACCCGAGAACCTGAACTCGAGCAGCTTAGACCTGGGAAGTGCACGCAGCCCAGGGCCCGCTTTAGACAGTTTCCCTGCAGGGCAACCTGGAGCCTGAGCAGTGTAGACTGGGAAAGCACACACTCTGTGAGTGGGGGCAAACCCAGTGTGGCCGAGACACTGTGAGCACTCCCCACTCACGTCAGTGATAATTCTCTGCAGTGTTCCTCCCTCCCTACAGCACAACTGAACAGGTGAGACTATAAAAGTGACTACTATCGCCCCCTTGTTTCAGGACAGAAATTAGACACTGAAGAGACTTGCAAACAGAAGAAGCCAAAATAAACAGAGGGAACCGCTTTGGAAGTCACAGGTGCAACAGATTAAAACCCTGTGGTTAGCACCGACTACATTGGAAGGGGCCTATAGACCTTGAGAAGTATAAGCTGGAACAAGAAACTATCTGAAACTGAACTGACCCCACACTGCCTGCAACAGCTCCAGAGAAATTCCTAGATATATTTTTACTATTATCATTTAAAATTTTTTTAAAAAAATTTTAAGTTCTTTATTGCTCCTTTATTTTTCATTTTTATAACCTACTATTATCTTGCCAAAAAAAACTCTATTTTTAAAGCAAATTTCATATATGTATTTTATAACTTTTGTGATTTTGTTTTGTTTTATTAATATTGTATTTTTGACAGCCTAACCTTTACTCTAGATTTTTAATCTTTGTTTTCTGGTATTTGTTATCAATTTTGTACCTTGAAGAAGCCAATCTTCCATACCCATTTTTACTTAGGAGTGTGATTACTGGCTTGATTGTCCTCTACCCCTTTTGACTCTCCTTTTTCTCCTCAAGGTCACCTCGATCTCCTCCCTCCCACTTCTTTTCTCTACCCAACTCTGTGACTCTCTATGTGTGTTCTGGGCTGTGGAGAATGCTTAGGGAACTGATTACTGGCCAGATCTGTCTCTCTCCTTTTGATCCCCACTTTCCCCTCCCAGTCACCTCTATCTCCTTCCTCCCTCTTCTCTTCTCTATGTAACTCCATGAACCTCTCTGGGTGTTCCATGCTGTGGAGAGCACATAGGGATTTGATGACTGGCTAGACTGCTCACTCCCCTTTTGATTCCACCTCTTCTCCTCCTAGTCATCTCTGTCTCCCTCCTCCCTCGTCTCTTCTCCATGTAACTCAGCGAATCTTTCTGGGTGACCTTCACTGTGGAGAATCTGCTCTCCATTAACCTAGATGTTTTATCATTGGTGCTGCATGGATGGGGAAGTCTTGAGGCTACTGTAAGAATAAGACTGAAAACCAGGGGCAGGAGGCTTAAATCCAAAACCTAAGAACACCAGAGAACTCCTGACTCCAGGGAACATTAATTGATAAGAGCTCATCCAAAAGCCTCCATACCTACATTGAAACCAAGCTCCACCCAAGAGCCAACAAGTTCCAGAGCAAGACATTCCATGCAAATTCTCCAGCAACACAGGAACATAGCCCTGAGCTTTAATATAGGGGCTGCCCAAAGTCACACCAAACCCATAGATATCTCAAAACTCACAATTGGACACTTCATTGCACTCCAGAGAGAATAAATCCAGGTCCACACACCAGAACACTGACACAAGCTTCCCTAACCAGGAAACATTGACAAGCCACTCATCCAACCCCACCCACAGCGAGGAGCCTCCACAATAAAGAGGAACCACCAACTGCCCGAATACAGAAAGACCACCCCAAACACAGCAATCTAAACAAGATGAAAAGGCAGAGAAATACTCAGCAGGTAAAGAAACATGATAAATGCCCACCAAACCAAACAAAAGAGAAGGAGATAGGAAGTGTACCTGAAAAAGAATTCAGAATAATGATAATAAAAATGATCCAAAATCTTGAAAACAAAATGGAGTTATAGATAAATAGCCTGGAGACAAGGGTTGAGAATATGCAAGAAATGTTTACCAAGGATCTAAAAGAAATAAAAGAGTCAACCAATACTGAATAACACAATAAACGAGATAAAAAACACTCTGGAGGGAACCAACAGTAGAACAACTGAGGCAGAAGATAGGATAAGTGAGGTGGAAGATAGAATGGTGGAAATAAATGAAGCAGAGAGGAAAAAAGAAAAAAAGAATTAAATGAAATGAGGAGAATCTCAGAGACCTCTGGGACAATGTCAAACGCCCCAATGTCCAAATCATAGGAGTCCCAGAAGAAGAAGACAAAAATAAATGCCATGAGAAAATACTTGAGGAGATAATAGTTGAAAACTTCCCTAAAATGGGGAAGGAACTAGCCACCCAAGTCCGAGAAATCCAGAGAGTCCCAAACAGGATAAACCCAAAGCAAAACACCCCAAGAAACATATTAATCAAATCAACAAAGATCAAACACAAAGAACAAATATGAAAAGCAGCAAGGGAAAAACAACAAATAACACAGAAGGGTATTCCCATAAGGATAACAGCTGATCTTTCAATAGAAACTCTTCTGGCCAGAAGGAATGGCAGGACATACTTAAAGTGATGAAAGAGAAAAACCTACAACCCAGATTACTGTACCCAGCAAGGAGCTCATTCAAATATGAAGGAGAAATCAAAAGCTTTACAGACAAGCAAAACCTGAGAGAATTCAGCACCACCAAACCAGCTCTCCAACAAATGCTAAAAGATCTTCTCTAAACAGCAAACACAGAAAAGGTGTATAAACTCGAACCCAAAACAACAAAGTAAATGGCAATGGGATCATATTTATCAATAATTACCTTAAATGTAAATGGGTTGAATGCCCCAACCAAAAACAAAGACAGGCTGAATGGATACAAAAACAAGACGCCTGTATATGCTGTCTACAAGGGACCCACCTCACAACAAGGGACACATACAGACTGAAAGTGAAGGGCTGGAAAAAGATATTCCATGCAAATAGAGACCCAAAGAAAGCAGGAGTAGCAATGCTCATATCAGATAAAATAGACTTTGAAACAAAGGCTGTGAAAAGAGACAAAGAAGGCCACTACACAATGATCAAAGGATCAATCCAAGAAGAAGATATAACAATTATAAATATATATGCACCCAACATAGGAGTACCGCAATATGTAAGGCAAATGCTAACAAGGATGAAAGGGGAAATTAACAATAACACAATAATAGTGGGAGACTTTAATACCCCACTCACACCTATGGATAGAGCAACTAAGCAGAAAATTAACAAAGAAACACAGACTTTAAATGATACAATAGACCAGTTAGACCTAACTGATATCTATATGACATTTCACCCCAAAACAATGAATTTCACCTTTTTCTCAAGTGCACACACAACCTTCTTCAGGATAGATCACATCCTGGGCCATAAATCTAGCCTTGGTAAATTCAAAAAAAAAAATGAAATCATTCCAAAAAAATTGAAAGCAACTTTTCTGATCACAAGCAGTAAGCTGGGTTTCCCTGATGGCTCCTACGGTAAAGCGTCTGCCTGCAATGCAGGAGACCTGGGTTTGATTCCTGGGTCAGGAAGGTTCCCTAGAGAAGGAAATAGCAATCCACTCCAGCACTCTTGCCTGGAAAATCCCATGGACAGAGGAGCCTGATAGGCTACAGTCCATGGGGTTGCAAAGAGTTGGACACGACTGAGCGACTTCACTTTCACTTTCACAGGACAAAATTATTAAAAATTCCAGCATATGGAGGCTAAACAACATGCTTCTGAATAACCAACAAATCACAGAAGAAATCAAAAAAGAAATAAAAATATGCATATAAATGAACAAAAATGAAAACACAACAACCCAAAAGCTATGGGACTCAGTAAAAGCAGTGCTAAGAGGAAGGTTCATAGCAATAGAAGCTTACCTCAAAAAATGGAAGAAATTAATAACTCCAGGCTTAGTAGAAGGAAAGAAATCATAAAAATTAGGGCAGAAATAAATACAAAAGAGACCATAGCAAAAATCAACAAAGCTAAAACCTTGTTCTTTGAGAAGATAAATAAAATAGACAAACCATTAGCCAGACTCATCAAGAAACAAAGGGAGAAGAATCAAATCAACAAAATTAGAAACAAAAATGAAGAAATCACAACAGAAAACACAGAAATGCAAAGGATCATAAGAGACTACTATCAGCAACTATATGCCAATAAAATGGACAACTTGGAAGAAGTGGACAAATCCTTAGAAAAGTATAACTTTCCAAAACTGAACCAGGAAGAAATAGAAAATCTTAACAGACCCATCACAAGCATGGAAATTGAAACTGTAATCAGAAATCTTCCAGCAAACAAAAGCCTAGGACCAGACAGCTTCACAGCTGAATTCTACCAAAAATTTAGAGAAGAGCTAACACCTATCCTACTTAAACTCTTCCAGAAAATTGCAGAAGGTAAACTTCCAAACTCATTCTATGAGGCCAACATCACCCTAATACCAAAACCAGATAAAGATGCCACAAAAAAAGAAAACTACAGGCCAATATCACTGATGAACATAGATGCAAAAATCCTTAACAAAATCCTAGCAAACAGAATCCAACAACATATTAAAAAGATCATACATCATGACCAAGTGGGCTTTATCCCAGGGATGCAAGGTTTCTTTATTATCCACAAATCAATCAATGTACTACACCACATTAACAAATTGAAAGATAAAACCATATGATTATCTCAATAGATGCAGAGAAAGCCTTTGACAATATTCAACGTCCATTTATGATAAAAACCCTCCAGAAAGCAGGAATAGAAGGAACATACCTCAACATAATAAAAGCTACATATGACAAACCCACAGCAAACATTATCCTCAATGGTGAAAAATTGAAAACATTTCCCCTAAAGTCAGGAACAAGACAAGGGTGTCCATTCTCACCACTACTATTCAACATAGTTTTGTAAGTTTAAGCCACAGCAATCAGAGAAGAAAAAGAAATAAAAGAAATCCAGATTGGAAAAGAAGAAGTAAAACTCTCACTGTTTGCAGATGACATGAGCCTCTACATAGAAAACCCTAAAGACTCCACCAGAAAATTACTAGAGGTAATCAATGAATATAGTAAAGTTGCAGGATATAAAATTAACACAGAGAAATCCCTTGAATTCCTATACACTAACAGTGAGAAAACAGAAAGAGAAATTAAGAAAACAATTCCATTCGCCATTGCAATGAAAAGAATAAAATACTTAGGAATAAACCTACCTAAAGAAACAAAAGACCTATATATAGAAAACTATAAAACACTGATGAAAGAAATCAAAGAGGACACAAAAAGATGGAGAAATATACCATGTTCATGGATCAGAAGAATCAATATAGTAAAAATGAGTATACTACCCAAAGCAATCTATAGATTCAATGCAATCCCTATCAAGCTATCAACGGTATTTTTCAGACAACTAGAGCAAATAATTTCACAATTTGTATGGAAATACAAAAAACCTCAAATAGCCAAAGCAATCTTGAGAAAGAAGAATGGAACTGGAGGAATCAACCTGCCTGACTTCATGTATACTACCAAAGTACAGTCATCAAGACACTATGGTACTGGCACAAAGACAGAAATATAGATCAATGGAACAAAATAGAAAGCCCAGAGATAAATCCACACACCTATGGACACCTTATCTTTGACAAAGGAGGCAAGAATATACAATGGATTAAAGACAATCTCTTTAACAAGTGGTGCTGGGAAAACTGGTCAACCACTTGTAGAAGAATGAAACTAGATCACTTTCTAACACCACACACAAAAATAAACTCAAAATGGATTAAAGATCTAAATGTAAGACCAGAAACTATAAAACTCCTAGAGGAGAACATAGGCAAAACACTTTCCGACATAAATCACAGCAGGATCCTCTATGATCCACCTCCCAGAATACTGGAAATAAAAGCAAAAATAAACAAATGGGATCTAATTAAAATTAAAAGCTTCTGCACAACAAAGGAAACTATAAGCAAGGTAAAAAGACAGCCTTCTGAATGGGAGAAAACAATAGCAAATGAAGCAACTGACAAACAACTAATCTCAAAAATATACAAGCAACTCATGCAGCTCAATTCCAGAAAAATAAACGACCCAATCAAAAAATGGGCCAAAGAACTAAACAGACATTTCTCCAAAGAAGACATACGGATGGCTAACAAACACATGAAAAGATGCTCAACATCACTCATTATCAGAGAAATGCAAATCAAGACCACAATGAGGTACCATTTCACACCAGTCAGAATGGCTGCGATCCAAAAGTCTACAAGCAATAAATGCTGGAGAGGGTGTGGAGAAAAGGGAACCCTCTTACACTGCTGGTGGGAATGCAAACTAGTACAGCCACTATGGAGAACAGTGTGGAGATTCCTTAAAAAACTGCAAATAGAACTGCCTTATGACCCAGCAATCCCACTGCTGGGCATACACACCGAGGAAACCAGAATTGAAAGAGACACATGTACCCCAATGTTCATTGCAGCACTGTTTATAATAGCCAGGACATGGAAGCAACCTAGACATCCATTAGCAGATGAATGGATAAGAAAGCTGTGGTACATATACACAATGGAATATTACTCAGTCATTAAAAAGAATACATTTGAATCAGTTCTAATGAGGTAGATGAAACTGGAGCTTATTATACAGAGTGAAGTAAGCCAGAAAGAAAAACACCAATACAGTATACTAATGCATATATATGGAATTTAGAAAGATGGTAACAATGACCCTATATGTGAGATAACAAAAGAGACACAGATGTATAGAACAGTCTTTTGGATTCTGAGGGAGAAGGTGAGGGTGGGATGATTTGAGAAAATAGCATTGAAACATGTATATTATCATATGTGAAACAGATCTGCAGTTCAGGTTTGATGCATGAGACAGGGTGCTCAGGGCTTGTGCACTGGTGTGACCCTGAAGGATGGGATAAGGAGGGAGGTGGGGGGGGGGTTCAGGATGGGGAACACATGTACACCCATGGCTGATTCATGTCAATGTATGGCAAAAACCACTACAATATTGTAAAGTAATTAGCCTCCAATTAAAATAAATAAATTAAAAAAATAATAAAGACTGCTTAGGCTACTTCTGAGAGGTCAGTGAAAAGGCATGAAAAATTAAAGGAGGATGAGCCCCTGCAGAGCTACTGCTGTGGTCCACGTAAAAGGCATCTTTTGTGACAGTTGTCACGCATGTTGGGTGAAGGGTCTGAGTGTATTTTAGAGCTTAAATCTCAAGAATTTTGCTGGGTCAAGTGTGGGGAAATGGCAGATATAAAGGAAGAAAGCAAGAATGATGTCAGGTTTCTTGTTTGAACAACCATGTGAATGATGATGATATTAATGGACAAGAGGAAAACTGAAGGGAAGCACATTTCATTTTGCAAGTATTGAGTCTGCAGTTGCTTTGAGGACCTTCAACTACAGTTGTCAGATATGTAGGTGGATACAGAAGTCTGGAGCTCAAGTGAAAGCTGGAGAAATAAATTTTGGAGTCACTTTATTTTATCTGATATAGAAAGCATGAGACCAGATAAGATTTCTTGAAGAAAGATTCTATAAAGAAAAGAAATGGGCCAAGGACTAAAGCTCTTACATTCTCTAATACTTGAAGCCTAAAGATAGGTAAAGCATGATAGTCATTATTCTATGTTCTCAAAGCTTGAAACCCACCATCTCATATTTTGCTTTGTGATGCCAGAGGTAGAACCCTGGAAACAAAATTTATTCTTCACCAGCTGGCTTCCTTTTAGGTTCTGCCAATAGGAGGCAATAGAATGAAACCTGAAAGCCGAAGAAAAGAGACGGACACATTCCTTCTCATTTCCTGTTTGCTCGCTGACTTTGTCAGTGTTGTCTCAGCAGCAGCCCTGCCCAGAGACAGAAGCTGCCAGTTTAGGTTCCTGGAAGTGGTCCTCTGTGCAGTAATGGAGCAATGAGCAGAACGCACTCCCCGGAGTCTGAGATCAACTTTGTCAGGGCTCTCTTCTGAGGTTCTGGAGTGTGGTCACCAGCCAAATGGTATCCACTCCTCAGAAATTTCAGTCCCAATTCCACAGGGACCCTCCTCTGAGATTCTAGATCCAGTGATCCCAACATCTCCTATATGTTTCCCATTCCTTGAGATGTTACCTGCTTCCTGCAGGTACTATATCTATGTTTCTTTTCTCAGTGCTCTAACACCTATGTAGGGCTTCCCTGGTGGCTCAGATGGTAAAAAAATGTGCCTGCAATGCAGGAGACCCAGGTTGAATCCCTGGGTCGGGAAGATCCCCTAGAGAAGGGAATGACAAACCACTCCAGTATTCTTGCCTGGAGAATTCCATGATCAGAAGCACCTGATGGGCTACAGTCCGTGGGGTCCCAAAGAGTAGGACATGACTGAGCGACTAACATGAACACACACACACACACACACACACACACACACACAACACCTGTGTAACCAGTTTTCTATACTAAATTCTCTCAGCTAAAATACCTAGTGTGGTTTCTTCTTTACAGGACTCTTTACAAGAGAGTCAGCAAAGTGTCCTGAAATGGCAAGGAAACAAACAAACAAAAAAAAAATAGACGAGTATGGCTTAAAAGCCAAAATGAGAAGGTGCCTCAGAAAACTGATTAGGGAAGAGATTTTAAGCTCAGAGGTCAAATAAGATGAAAAACAGATAGCAATAAATTGGATTTAACTAAATGTGGGCTGTTGAGGGCTTTGACTACAGATGTTTAATGGATTTGATTTCTGGATGAGGACAAGGGCATGACTCATTCTGGCTGCCTCAGGGATTGGGATAAGAAAGCTTTGACTCAGCTTTGGAGTAGCCATTTGTGTGATTTTTTTTTTTCTTTTTAATTCCTAAAAACATATTTGACTGAGTCAATCATTTCAAGTATTTTACTATCAAATATTGAATATATTTATATAATTTATTATATGTAAGATGTAAATGATGACAATTAAATAGCCATAAACTCACCACCTGATTTGACATATAGAACTCTCCTAATGTTATTGGAGCTTTTTCTCTGAAAATCTGCAATTATGTCCGCTCTCCCACCTAAAAGTAAACCCATTCATGAATTTTTTATTTATCATTCTATTTCTTTCCTATATAGCTTTCACACATGTGCATTTAGCCTATTATTTTTTGCTCTTTTTTTTTTGTAGTTTTAACACAAAAGTTTTATTATTTAAAACTAGCTTTTCTGAAAGATTTTTCTTTTTTTTTTTCTGTAGATTCATCTATGTAACACATTTATTTCTCACTGGTGTATTATTACAGTGTTATAATATTTCTTTGTATGATCATAGAACTGCTTATCCCATTCTCTTCTCAATTGACATTTATTAACAGTTTTCTAATATTACAAATATCACAAGCTTTCTCTGTGTTATAGAGAATGGTCAGGACATAAGGAAATGTTCAGTTTCAGCTTCACTCAGTAATGGCAAACTACTTCCCAAAGCAACTTTACCAAATCAACTTTTCTCCAACAGTTTCTAAAAATTTGTTTTGCATTACATTCTTACTAATTAATTTGTATCATTTGATATTAACTTTTGATATTCAGGAAACTATACCTTTTAACTTGTATTTAATGTCTTTCCTTAATACTAATGAACTTATCTTTTCATATTTATTGCTATTTGTATTTCTTCTTCTGTAATACAACTATTTGTGTCTTTTGCTCATTATTTTACTCTGTGGACTTCTTTGTCAAATTCTTACTGAGTCTGTGGAGTTCTGGGCAGCTTTTTCTATATTCTGCATACCAACAGTTTGTTACTTTTATCTATAGAAAATAATTTCTCCTAGTTTATAACTTGCATTTTCTCCTTCTTTATGGTCTGATGAGCAGGTCTCTTAATTTTACTGCAGTCAAGTTAATCATTTTGTACTTGTGGCATCTTGATTAAGAAATATTTCTCTACCTTGAGTTCACAGAAATACTTTCTCATATTTCTTATTAGAAATGTTTAAAGTGTTTCCTTTCTGATTATTCAGTTCACCCAGAATTGATTTTTGTGAACTATATAAGATATGAATCTAACATCATTCTCCATGTGTATAGTCAACTATCCCAACACAATTGTTTTAAATAGTTCTATCTTTCATAGCAGTCTGCCACACTGGCTCTTTCACAGTTCACGTTTTATCTATCTCTGGACTCTAAGTCCTGTTCCACTGTTTTAGTTGTCTGTTCGTTAACTAAGAATACTAATAGCTTTGTAACAAGTTGTGATACCCAGTAGAGCATTTTCCATCAACTTTTTCTTCCTTTGGAAGTTTGTTTCAACTCTACTTGCCATTGTTTGCTTAATAATTTTAAAAATCAGCTTGTTAGGTTCCAAGAAAAACGTTCTGTTGGGACTATTACTCGAATCAAAGGGGTCCTTTGTGTGGCAGATGACATTTTAAAATTATTGAGACTCCCTTCCCTGAACTTGGTATATTTCTCCATTAATTTTAAGATTCTTTAATCTATTAAAATCTTATAATTTTCTCAATAGAGATTTTATGTGTTTTTTGCCAAATATATCCTTTGATCCATTACATTTTTGGTTGCTCTTATTAAATTCATCTTTTAAAATAATAACATTTTCTATTCCGTGTGGAAGGTATATAGAAATACAAGTTTTCAAATAACTCTTATTATTTATAAATACTTACTTACAGACTCTTTAGGGTTAGCTATATTTACATTTGGCTAAGTCCATGGGATTGCAAAGAGTTGGACATGACATATACTATGTGAATAATGACAATTTTCTTCCACTTTTATGAATTTTTCTTCTTGTTTTACTGCGCTGGCTAGGACCTCCAGAACAAGACTCAAGCTACTTACATTGTATTTTACTTTAAAGGGAATGTTCTAGACTTTACATCTGAATATATTATATGCAGTAAGTTGTTGATAGATACCCAATACCAGATTCAGGAAGTTTCTTTCTATTATAATTACTTCCCAGTTTTTGAGGAGTTTTTATTATTGAATGCTTGTGGACATTATGGATAGATTCTCTATATCTATTGATGCATTTTTTTTCTCATTTAGCTCTTTAATAAGATAAAATATAATAATAATGTTCCAATGTAAAATCATCCATGCTTTCCTTGGATAATTCAAATCAGACATGACACATTATCTTTTTAAAATGCTATAAATTTGTTTAACAAAAATACTTAAAATTTTTGCATCTATATTCATGAGTGAGACTGGCCTACAATTCACTTTCTTATACTGTCTCCTTATGGTTTTGTTAGGGGAAGCACACTGATTGAAGTCACCCACCCTAACCATGTGCATGAGTTGTTTTATGACATGAGATCCTGGTAAGGAATACGGAACTAATAAGCTACCACCAACCGGAAGAGTCCGGGAGATGTTGAAAGGAGACACCGCGTGTCCATCCACTTCCCAGAATCCCTCTCGCTAGCATCCATCTTGGCTAAGTGATGTGTGCGCCACCAGGAAAGACTCTGAATTAGAATAATTGGCCAAAGACCACCCAGAAGCTAATCCCATCATGATAAAACCCGAGGCTGTGAGCCACACGGTAGAGCAGTTCTCCTGGGTTCCCTTACCCTCCTGCTCTCCACCCAGGTGCCCTTTCCCAGTAAAATCTCTTGCTTTGTCAGCACATGTGTCTCCTCGGACAATTCATTTCTGAGTGTTAGACAAGAGCCCAGTTTCGGGCTCTGGAAGGGGTCCTCCTTCCTGCAACAGTTTTGTTGTCATTCTTAGAAAGTAGCATAATATTATCTAGTAAAATTTATATACTTTTATAATTTTCTGTTACTGGATTGCATGTCAGAATTCAAATATAAAGCAGTCTTGGTCTTTTTTTTTCTTGTTGTTGTTCTTGATGTTTGCATGGAGAGGTTTTTTATTTCTGTGGGGTTTTTTCAATAAAAATTGTTTTCTTCCTGAAACATAATTGTGGATAGAAAATATAATCTGTATACTAATCACTCTTGGATTTGTTGTTGTCATTGTTCAGTCACTCAGTCATGTCTGATTCTTTGTGACCCCCATGGACTGCAGAACGCCAGGCTTCCTTGTGCATTTGTTAAGATTTGATTAATATCTTAGTATGTAGACCAAAAAAATGTATCTTTCTAGTTACTGAATGCACAGTTCTGTATTCCTCCATTAGACCAAGCTTGATAATTGGGTTGCTTGCATCTCCAATGTTATTCTTGCCCATTTGTTTTCTGTTTGATCTTGTACCACCAGGAGAAAAATTTACACAGAATAGTGTTCTCAAACTGTCTTGGCATCAGAATCACCATGGAGTGCATGTAAAAATTTGCATTTAATTTGCATTTTAAAATACAAATACCTGTTGCCTGTCCCCATTTTGATTTAATGCTTCTGAAGTTAGGCTTAGGAAACTGTGTTTGCATTTTTTTTTAATTGGAGGATAATTACTTCACAATGTTATGATGATTTTTTGCTATACATCAATATGAATTGGCCATAGGTATACACTGTAACTGTTCATGGAATTCTCAAGGCAAGAATACTGAAGTGGTTTGCCATTCCCTTCTCCAGTGGACCACATTCTGTCAGACCTCTCCACCATGACCCGTCCGTCTTGGGTTGCATTGAGGCATGGCTTAGTTTCACTGAGTTAGACAAGGCTGTGGTCCTAGTGTGATTAGATTGACTAGTTTTCTGTGAGTATGATTTCAGTGTCTGCCCTCTGATGCCCTCTTACAACACCTACCATCTTACTTGGGTTTCTTTTACCTTGGACATGAGATATCTCTTCATGGCTGCTCCAGCAAAGCACAGCCGCTGCTCCTTACCTATGCCCCAACCAGTAATGCTGAAGAAGCTGAAGTTGAACGGTTCTAGGAAAACCTACAAGACCTTTTAGAACTAACACCCAAAAAAGATGTCCTTTTCATTATAGAGGACTGGAATGCTAAAGTAGGAAGTCAAGAAACACCTGAAGTAACAGGCAAATTTGGCCTTGGAATGCAGAATGAAGCAGGGCAAAGACTAAGAGAGTTTTTGCAAGAAAATGCACTGGTCATAGCAAACACCCTCTTCCAACAACACAAAAGAAGACTCTACACATGGACACTACCAGACGGTCAACACCGAAATCAGACTGATTATATTCTTTGCAGCCAAAGATGGAGAAGCTCTATACAGTCAACAAAAAAAAAGACCAGGAGCTGACTGTGGCTCAGATCATGAACTCCTTATTGCCAAATTCAGACTTAAACTGAAGAAAGTAGGGAAAACCACTAGACAATTTAGGTATGACCTAAATCAAATCCCTTATGATTATACAGTGGAAGTGACAAATAGATTCAAGGGATTGGATCTGATAGACAGAGTGCCTGATGAACTATGGAATGAGGTTCATGACATTGTACAGGAGGCAGGGATCAAGACCATCCCCATGGAAGAGAAATGCCAAAAAGCAAAATGGCTGTCTAGGGAGGCCTTACAAATAGCTGTGAAAAGAAGAGAGGCAAAAAGCAAAGGAGAAAAGGAAAGATATAAGCACCTGAATGTAGAGTTCCAAAGAATAGCAAAAAGAGATAAGAAGGCATTTTTCAGCGATCAATGCAAAGAAATAGAGGAAAACAACAGAATGGGAAAGACTAGAGATCTCTTCAAGAAAATTAGAGATATCAAGGGAACATTTCATGATGGACACAATAAAGGACAGAAATGGTATGGACCTAACAGAAGCAGAAGATATTAAGAAGAGGTGGCAAGAATACACAGAGGAACTGTACAAAAAAGATCTTCACGACCCGGATAATCATGATGGTGTGATCACTCATCTAGAGCCAGACATCCTGGAATGTGAAGTCAAGTGGGCCTTAGAAAGCATCACTACGAACAAAGCCTTTGTCCTTTTTCTTCAAATTCTTTCTTGATTTAATCACTTGTCATTTCATCTTGTTCTTTTAATATTTTGGTTCATTTCTCTTGTGAGTGTTTGTTTTTGAATCAACATCATAAATTTTTGAATCAACATTATTATCTGCAAGTGTTTAATAGTAGTTCATTCATGTTAGAATGTCATATTACCATTTTCCTGTTTCAGTTTCATTTTAGGAAAATGTTTTCATTAAATAAATAAATTGATTCTCATTTTCAATTTCTGTGCAGAGTTGTTTTGTGTCATGCTGCTTTTAATTTCCTTTAATTGGAAAGCATCTTCTACTTTTCTAGACTAGCAGTTGACCTCCTTCTGGGCAGGAAGGTTAAAACTTTTGGATTAGTCTACTAGGTTCCTTAGTTGAAGAGTATCCTTCTCTCTTGCTCCAGAGAGTATAATTTACTTGAGGACAGAATCGTACCTGGAGAAAGAGTGTCTTCCAATTCATTAAGTTATCTTTTGTTTGAATAGCACTGTTTATTTCCTCTATGTGCTTCCTTCTTTATCTTTGCCACCAATCCCCCAGAGATGCTTGTCTTTTTCAAGCATCTTTTTCAAGATTTCTACAGAAATGAGCCCTCCCCGATCGTTGCTCTGGTTTTGCACATTTTTCAGTCTACTCCAGTTCTTCAGTAACTGTCTTCCAAAATAAGAGGACTCAGACCTGTTCTGGTATTTTCTCGTTTATGGAAAAAACTCTTTCTGGTAATAATTTTATTAAGGCCACCATTACTGGGACCCATTGTACTTTATTATTTCCTGTTTAGTCTCTCCCCAAGCATCCACACTGATCTGAAATTCAGAGCAAGCTATTCTGTGGGCATTTATTTCCTCAGTTACATTTACATTTAATTCTAGCTCCGGATTGCACTTTTAATTTATGGGTCAAAGGAGAGTTCAAAATGAGAAATCAGTATTTTGAACTGAATGATTATAAAAATACAACATATTAAAAGTTATTGAATGCAACAAAGGCAGTATTAAGGAGATGTTTAAAATACTGATATTTTAAAAAGAAGCAAGTTTTCAGTTCAATGATCATAGCTGCTCTCTTAACAAATTAGGGGGGAAAAAAGAACAAATAAAGACAAAGTAAGCACAAGGAAAGAAATACTGAAAATTAGATTAAAATCAATGAAATTGATAACAGAAGAATAGAGAAAAATCAATGGAACCACATCCAGAATATATAAAGAAGTCTAAAACAATAAAGAATAATTTTAAAGATTCAAAATGAGCCAAACATTTGAGTTGTTATTTCACCAAAAATAATATATGATGGCAAGAAGTGTGTACACACCAGTCAATAGTCATTAGACATTGAAGAAATGCAAATTAAAACACAATAATATTCCACTATCCACTATTAGAAACGTGAAAGCTAAAAGACTGACCATAACAATTCTTTCAAGCATGTGGAACAGTTGGAACTCTCATCTACTGTTGAAATGAATGTAAAATGATACAAACACTTTGGAAAACAGTCTAGCAATTTCATAAAAAGTGAAAATATATCTACTATAAGATGCAGCCATTCTACTCCTAAGCATTTACCCATGCAAAACTAAAGCATATGTCCAGACAAAGATTTGTACAGTAACGTTAGTAATAGCTTTGTTCGCAGTAGCCAGTGACTGGAAACAATACAAATGTTCATCAACAAAGATAAAGAAATCGCTGTATGTCCATATGATGGAACACCACCCAACAATTAATTGGTGGGGGGAACTACTAATTCACACATTTGAATCTCAAAATAATGATAGTGACTGAAAGAAGCCAGACAAGAAAGAGTGCGTTCTATATGATTCTGTTTGTATTCAGTTCAGTTCAGTCACTCAACTAGTTGTGTCCGACTCTTTGCGACCCCATGAATTGCAGCACACCAGGCCCTGTCTCTTATACACATGAGGAGAAGGGGACGACCGAGGATGAGATGGCTGGATGGCATCACGGACTCGATGGACGTGAGTCTGAGTGAACTCTGGGAGTTGGTGATGGACAGGGAGGCCTGGCGTGCTGCGATTCATGGGGTCGCAAACAGTCAGACACGACTGAGTGACTGAACTGATACACTGTAACTTCTATCCCGAATCCTCCTTCCACCTTCCTCCCCACTCCATTGCTTCAGGTTGTCACAGAACATTGGTTTTGGGTGTCCTATATCTTACAGCAAACTACCATAGGCTACCTACTTTACATATGGTAATATCTATGTTTCAAGGCTATTCTCTCAAATCACCACACCCTCTTCTCCCACTGAGGACAAAATCTATTCTTTATGTCTGTGTCTCCTTTGCTGCCCTAAAGGACCCCTGTGATTTGATAAGCAAGCAACATGAAGCAGCACTGTTCTTTGTTTGTTGGATTGACTGGTTTTATCTCCTTGCTGTCCGAGGGACTCTCAAGAGTCTTCTTTAACACTGCAGTTCAAAAGCATCAATTCTTCGGTGCTAGCTTTCTTTATGGTCCAAATGTCACATCCATACATAACTACTGGAAAAGCCATAGCTTTAATGGACCTTTGTCAGCAAAGTGATATCTCTGCTTTTTAATATGCTGTCTAGGTTTGTCATAGCTTTTCTTCCAAGGAGTAAGTGTCTTTTAATTTCAAGGCTGCAGTCACACATGTGTGAGTCCGTAGTGATTTGGGAGCCCAAAAAAATAAAATCTGTCACTGCTTCACTGTAGATTAAACCTAGTTCTTGGTCCTCAAGAGATTAGCAGGACAATCTCTCTGCCTATGATGGCTTCTTGTTCTTTTTAGATATTTATAGGGAAATATTGAACATTAGTTTGCCAAGGAATATCAGAAAGGAGTCATTCAACAAACTCTGGAAGGGATAAGCGATCTAGTGTGTTGCTAGGACCAGAGGCATTGAAATAACTTGAGAGCTTGTTAGAAATGCAGAATCTTGGTCACCCTCCCAGACTTCTGAACCAAGATCTACTTTTGACAAGATCTTGTTAAAATCTTGAAATAGTAAGAATAATAACAAATTATTATTATATTATTGTATAATATAATTTGCATCTATATTCATATGTATGTATGTACGTGTCCAACTCTTTGCAACCCCATGGACTGTAGCCCACCAGGCAACCCTGTCCATGGGATTTTCCAGTCAAGAATTCTAGAGTGGGTTGTCATTTTCTTCTCCAGAGAATCTTTCTGACCCAGGGATCAAACCCACGTTTCCCACATTGCAGGCAGACTCTTTACCATCTGAGCCACCAGGGATATCACGTTCATATGTAAGACACACTTTAGAAGTGCAGACCGATTCTGCATCTCTAACAAGCTCCTCAATGATGCCAGTACTATTGGCACTGGGCACACTGAGTAGCAAGGGTCATTTTCACAAGGAATGTAAATAGAGGGAGGAAACACTTAAAATGATTCAGGGATGCCCACATCCTCTTACTGGCACCAAGAATGCTATAGGGGCATAGGGTATTAATGACACTCAGAGAAGACCACATCTCTTCCCCAACTCAACATAATATGAAAGGGCACCAAACACTGTCTTTGTCAGGCAACAAAGGCATTCAAATATCCATGAGATAAACACTGGGAACAATGAAAACCTCTCACTTTCTTTGTTGCTTCCTCTGTGTAAGACAGTCTGCTCCTGTCTATGTGACTCAAATTCATAATTTTCCTCTGTAAATTTTCATGGGCAGCCTGCAGCCTCCTGCCCTTTCCTGCCTTTCATTTCTATCATTCAGTTGTCTATTATCTTAAGCAGTCACAACTGTGAATGGAATCCACAGAGAACATATTATGCTATTGAAATGAGCAAGATATTTCCAGTTAGCTTTTAAAGATTCAGTGCTCACACACAGGTAACAGTCACATAGAAAATATCTCTTCCTGGTTGGTCTCAATTCTGCCCATTTGAGCTTCATTTCTGAAAGTCAAGCTGGTATGGAGGGGAGGCAGAGCAGAACTTGGACCTTCCTTGGGACAAGGGCAGAGTGAAATTCATTCAGTGGTCATAGTCATCACAGCTTGCCAAAGCTCCCCAATCACTTTCAGCAGAGGAAAATTTCATCTTTCATAGATTCCTCAGGAAGGGCTCTGAATTCAGTATTGCCTGGGTTTTTCAATATAATCACCCCTTGGTATCCATGGGCTCCTGGAACAAATCCCCCATGGATACCAAATTCCACAGATGTTCAAGCATCTTCTATAAGATGGTTGGGATTTGCAAATACTACATAGTCTATGCACATCTTCCCATATACTGTAAATTATCTCTAGATTACTTATCCACCTAATACAATTGAAATGCTATGTAAATATTTACCAGTGTGCTACAAATTCAAGTTTTGCTTTTTGGAATTTTATGGACAGTTTTTTTCCCCCCCAAATATATGGCTTTTTGGCTATGCAAAGTGACATGTGGGATCTTAGTTCCCTGTCCAGGGATCAAACATGCACTGGAAGCTCAGAGTCTATAACCACTGGACCCCTGTCAGGGAAGTCCCTCTTTCTAAATATTTTTGATCCTCAGTTGGGCTGAATCCACAGATTCAGAACCAGCACATAGGGAGGGCTGACTGTATTAAACCTGTTTTTTATAATTCTGATAAGTGAAGAACAGTTTGTCTGGACATAAAGTCCTTGGTTATCACTTTCTTTTCCTTGAGTTGTTAAAAAAAACATGATGCTCCTTTTTGTTCGTGCTTTGTAGGTTGCTGGAAAAAAAGTATGATGCCACACTGACTCTCTTTTCTTTGTTAGCTATATGATCTTTTCTGTCTGGAGGCCAGAGATTTGTTTCTCTTTATTTTTAAAGTCTAAAATTTTCACCAGGATATGTCCCAGAGCTGTTCATTACTGGTCAATTTTCCAAACTTACAGTATAACATTTTGATATATAGAAGGAGATCATTCTTTTATTTATAGATTTTTTGGATTTACAATTTTAAGTATTAATTTGATTCTATCTTCTGTTTTTCTTCTTCAGAGATTCCAAAAATATGTAATCTGGACCTACTCATCTTTTATAACCTATTTTTCAGATTCTTCTATCATCTTTCATTATTATATTTACTTCTTTTTTCTGTTTTAGTATCTCAGTTCAATATTCCTTATAATTTAGTTTTCATTCCTCAGATTATTTGTCCTTTTTCTTCAAATTCTTTCTTGATTTAATCACTTGTCATTTCATCTTGTTCTTTTAATATTTTGGTTCATTTCTCTTGTGAGTGTTTGTTTTTGAATCAACATCATAAATTTTTGAATCAACATTATTATCTGCAAGTGTTTAATAGTAGTTCATTCATGTTAGAATGTCATATTACCATTTTCCTGTTTCAGTTTCATTTTAGGAAAATGTTTTCATTAAATAAATAAATTGATTCTCATTTTCAATTTCTGTGCAGAGTTGTTTTGTGTCATGCTGCTTTTAATTTCCTTTAATTGGAAAGCATCTTCTACTTTTCTAGACTAGCAGTTGACCTCCTTCTGGGCAGGAAGGTTAAAACTTTTGGATTAGTCTACTAGGTTCCTTAGTTGAAGAGTATCCTTCTCTCTTGCTCCAGAGAGTATAATTTACTTGAGGACAGAATCGTACCTGGAGAAAGAGTGTCTTCCAATTCATTAAGTTATCTTTTGTTTGAATAGCACTGTTTATTTCCTCTATGTGCTTCCTTCTTTATCTTTGCCACCAATCCCCCAGAGATGCTTGTCTTTTTCAAGCATCTTTTTCAAGATTTCTACAGAAATGAGCCCTCCCCGATCGTTGCTCTGGTTTTGCACATTTTTCAGTCTACTCCAGTTCTTCAGTAACTGTCTTCCAAAATAAGAGGACTCAGACCTGTTCTGGTATTTTCTCGTTTATGGAAAAAACTCTTTCTGGTAATAATTTTATTAAGGCCACCATTACTGGGACCCATTGTACTTTATTATTTCCTGTTTAGTCTCTCCCCAAGCATCCACACTGATCTGAAATTCAGAGCAAGCTATTCTGTGGGCATTTATTTCCTCAGTTACATTTACATTTAATTCTAGCTCCGGATTGCACTTTTAATTTATGGGTAAAAGGAGAGTTCAAAATGAGAAATCAGTATTTTGAACTGAATGATTATAAAAATACAACATATTAAAAGTTATTGAATGCAACAAAGGCAGTATTAAGGAGATGTTTAAAATACTGATATTTTAAAAAGAAGCAAGTTTTCAGTTCAATGATCATAGCTGCTCTCTTAACAAATTAGGGGGGAAAAAAGAACAAATAAAGACAAAGTAAGCACAAGGAAAGAAATACTGAAAATTAGATTAAAATCAATGAAATTGATAACAGAAGAATAGAGAAAAATCAATGGAACCACATCCAGAATATATAAAGAAGTCTAAAACAATAAAGAATAATTTTAAAGATTCAAAATGAGCCAAACATTTGAGTTGTTATTTCACCAAAAATAATATATGATGGCAAGAAGTGTGTACACACCAGTCAATAGTCATTAGACATTGAAGAAATGCAAATTAAAACACAATAATATTCCACTATCCACTATTAGAAACGTGAAAGCTAAAAGACTGACCATAACAATTCTTTCAAGCATGTGGAACAGTTGGAACTCTCATCTACTGTTGAAATGAATGTAAAATGATACAAACACTTTGGAAAACAGTCTAGCAATTTCATAAAAAGTGAAAATATATCTACTATAAGATGCAGCCATTCTACTCCTAAGCATTTACCCATGCAAAACTAAAGCATATGTCCAGACAAAGATTTGTACAGTAACGTTAGTAATAGCTTTGTTCGCAGTAGCCAGTGACTGGAAACAATACAAATGTTCATCAACAAAGATAAAGAAATCGCTGTATGTCCATATGATGGAACACCACCCAACAATTAATTGGTGGGGGGAACTACTAATTCACACATTTGAATCTCAAAATAATGATAGTGACTGAAAGAAGCCAGACAAGAAAGAGTGCGTTCTATATGATTCTGTTTGTATTCAGTTCAGTTCAGTCACTCAACTAGTTGTGTCCGACTCTTTGCGACCCCATGAATTGCAGCACACCAGGCCTCCCTGTCCATCACCAACTCCTGGAGTTCACTCAGACTCATGTCCATCGAGTCGGTGATGCCATCCAGCCATCTCATCCTCTGCCATCCCCTTCTCCTCCTGCCCTTAATCCCTCCCAGCATCAGAGTCTTTTCCAGTGAGTCAAGTCTTAGCATGAGGTGGCCAAAGTATTGGAGTTTCAGCTTCAGCATCACCCCTTCCAAAGAACACCCAGGGCTGATCTCCTTTAGAATGGACTGGTTGGATCTCCTTGCAGCCCAAGGGACTCTCAAGAGTCTTCTCCAACACCACAGTTCAAAAGCATCAATTCTTCGACGCTCAGCTTTCTTCACAGTCCAACTCTCACATCCATATGTGACCACTGGAAAAACCATAACCTTAACTAGACGGACCTTTGTTGGCAAGGTAATATCTTTGCTTTTGAATATGCTATCTAGGTTGGTTATAACTTTTCTTCCAAGGAGTAAGCGTCTTTTAATTTCATGTCTGCAATCACCATCTGCAGTGATTTAGAGCCCCTGCATACAGATTTCTCAAGAGGCAGGTTAGGTGGTCTGGTATTCCCATCTCTTTCAGAATTTTCCACAGTTCATTATGATCCACACAATCAAAGGCTTTGGCATAGTCAATAAAGCAGAGGTAGATGTTTTTCTGGAACTCTCTTGCATTTTTAATGATCCAGTGGATAAATTCCAGAAAATGCAAACTGGGATGGATGAAGGGTTGGAGAGAGGAATTATGAGTAGGCATAAAGTTACTTTTGAGGGTGATGGATATGTTCATTATCTTGACTGTAAAATGGTTTCTTGACAGTTTCATAGGTGTATACATCTATTCAACTCATCAAATGACATACTTTATACATGTGCAGTTTATTATAAATCAATTCACCTCAATAAAGCCACTGAAAAGTTTGAAAATGTAGTACCACTCACACTGATGTTGTAAATATAAATAAAAGAGGGAACTTAAGTGGGAACATAACTCTATGTGCTGAGACAAGTGAATTTGTACCTACAGTGATTTAGGACGAGCACCTAAAAAATAAAATATGACCAGAAAATAGAGTGATAAATATCTGAAAATGGGGATTGATGGAACCAACCACTTTATTAACTCCCAGTCCTTAGTCTGTTATTCTACCTCTAGAAACAGGTTTTGAATTTGTGGGTAGTAAACACACATACATACACCCATACACCTATATAAATTCCTAACTTTTTTTGGCAAAGGACACAAACCTTAACAGAAGCATGAAGCATGGCAGTGGCCCCAGACAGAAACAGGCCCAGGCTGTCATTCTGGGCTCCTGTTCTTGGGAGTTAAGTCTCCAGTGAATCTGGCAAGTCAGGAAGGACCCAGGCAGAAGTATAAGAAAGACAATTCCTGTTTTTGCCTCTTCTTTTTTACATGGATATTAGTAATCTAGAAAAATAAACACTAAGAACCTTTTCCCTTTTTTGAAGGGAATGTTTACAAATACAACACTCTCCTGGTTCATAGACCAAATTAAGCAAGGCTCTTGATTGGAAGGGCACATCTTCATCAACAGAAAGAGGAATCATGCCAGCTGTCCCTGGCACTGCCTTCCACCAGCTCCCCAGGAGTCCAGAAAATCATGCTGCTACTGGATGAGAACCTCAGCTAGTAGTGACACGCAGTCATCAGAGCCTGGGGTTCACTTTCAAAGGTACAATGTCTTCTCTGGAAAAATTGATTTAAAAAAGTAATGCTAGCATCCCCAGATTCAGTCAGTTAACTTAAGAAACTGAGAAAAAAAAAGGGGGGGCCATTTTTCAAAGCTGTATTTCACATACAGAAAAAAAAAAATGGTACAAGCTACAATATCTATTGATAAGACTCTTGTGATTCATACAGAACTAGAGCCAAATATTGTGCTCAGAACAGGCTTTTGGTGAATTTTCTATAGCAAATAACACCACATATGATAGCAGACATGTTTCTTTACTATTGGATGAAACTGCTGACTTGCAAAGTATGAGTCGGCTCTTGGCATATGTGCATAGTATTCAATATTTATAAAGGTGAAATGATAAATATTTGTGCTCTTTAGAAGAGATAGTTGTTTGAGTAAATGACTATTTTTGGAGGCACAATTATGTTTAGTGAAGTTGTCTTAGAATCAGTATTGTGAAATTTAAAAAGAACAAGTCTTCCTGTTCCTAAAAAAAGTTTAGAAAATAATGAACCCCCTTCTCTTTGATCAAGAAAAATATGACATTTGAAAATGTGAGTTTCCCTTTTAAGCAGAAAATCAGCTTCTCTAGCAGGGAAACTGGAAGAGAGTCTAAAGTGCTTTGCTTGTTCAGGCCTCATATTATAAATTGCTTTCCTTTGCTGATAAGAAAAGCTAAGACTTCAGAATATTCATGATCCAGGAAGCTAAACAAAAACCTGCCTGTGAACTAATCAGGTTGAGACAAATGTGTAAGACTCAACTGTAATTCTGTTCAATCATAAGTGACAAATTCCCTAAGTTGTGTTTTCCTGTCATTCAACATAAAGAGATAAGTATTTTCTTGTCAGTTTTACTAATTAAGACTGTTACATCTACAACACAATCTTTATCCTCCAGTCTTGAGAGAACTGCAAGGAATCACAGAAATGTTTTCACAGGAAAAGAAGAATGTGAGTTCATGAGGGCCTGTTTCCTTTATCTCCCCTACAGATCACACTGCAAAGCCATCACCCATGTATTTCTCTGTCTTTCTTTACTCCAAAGAGTATAAGAAAGAGCTAGAGCAGATTCTGGTTTAGAGAAGAGCTTTCAGAATCAATTATCTTCTTTCTGACAAAGAGTTAAAAGAATAATTAAAGACACTCCTGACAGCATCAAACATAAATAAACCAGAAAGCAGAGTTTAGGGTTTGAAATCCCCACCGCACTGCCACCAAGGTATGCGGGCTCACGCAAACATTTGCACTTAAACCTCAACCCCCATTTTCCTATATTCCTAGAGATGAGTTGGAGTTCAATTATTTCCTGATCTTGAAACAAATCAATTATAAATTTATTGAAGAAAATATGGATTTGATTATTTCGACCCAACTGAATATCTTTTGAGCATGTTATGTGAAGAAATGGGCAAGATGCATGATTCTGTCTTCCAAGGAGAAAGATACACATACAAGTCTTCAAAATGAAGGATGCAATAAGAGCAGTTTTTCCATGGCACTGATAATGCCAGCAAGGACGACCGCTGTGACTTCAGGTGGCTGACTCAACTGGCATGTCTCCACATTACAGTCAGTTATCTCCAACACCCTGAACCTCACACGTCAGGGCTGAAACAGCTTATGCTTAATGAGGAGAATGATATGTCCAGGAATTCCTGAGAAGACCAAAGTGTGGTACAAGCCCCATGATCACCAAGAGTCTGAGTCTCCCTAAAATTATCTTTTTTTTTTTCCAGAAGGGGAAAACACCTAATGATGTCATTTTAAAAAATTATATCTAAATACTAAAATGACAAAAATTACATCTAAAGTAAAATGACGAAATACATTCATGAGCTGAGTAAAAGCAAC